>PVKU01008162.1:0-77124 GCA_004027475.1 Anoura caudifer
GGTCATGCTTTCTTATCCATTCAGCTATTCTATGCCTTTTGATTGGAGCATTTAATCCATTTACATTTAAGGTTATTATTGATAGGTACTTATTCATTGCCATTTTTGTACCTGTGTTCCTCTCTCTCTCTTTCTCCTTTCCTCCCTTTCCTTAAAGCAGGCCCTTTAGTATCTCTTGCAGAGCTGGCTTGGTAGAGGTATATTCTTTTGGACTTCTTTTGTCTAGGAAGCTCTTTATTTGGCCTTCTATCTTGATTGAAAGCCTTGCTGGGTAAAGTAGTCTTGGTTGCAGGCCTTTGGTTCTCATTACTTGGAATATTTCTTGCCATTGTCTTCTGGCTTGGACTGTTTCCATTGAGAAGTCGGATGCTAACCTAATCGGTGCTCCCTTGTATGTTACTTCCTTTTTCTCCCTTGCTGCCTTTCAGATTCTCTCTTTGTCTTGGAATTTTGTCATTTTAATTATGATGTGTCTTGAAGTGGGCCTCTTTGGGTTCCTCTTGATTGGGACTCTCTGTGATTCCTGGATTTGTGTGACTTTTTCTCTCATCAAATTAGGGAAGTTTTCCATCATTACTTTTTCAAATACGTTTTCTATCCCTTGCTTTTCTTCTTCTTCCTCTGGTATCCCTATAATATGGATATTATTTTGTTTCATACTGTCTTGCATTTCTCTTAATCCCTCTTCATTCTTTCTAAGCCTCTTTTCCTTTTCTTGCTCCTTCTGGCTGTTTTTTTCTACTTTATCCTCCAACTCACTGATCCGATCTTCTGCTTCATTGATTCTGCTTTTCATTCCTTCCAATGTGTTCTTCAGTTCAAAAATTGTATTTTTCATTTCCTCTTGGCCCTTGTTGATAGTTTCTATTTCTTTTTTCATGTTGATATAGTTTGCAGTGAGTTTATTGTAGCTTCCGTGTATTTTTTGGTAGCTCATTGAGAGCTCTTGGAGCTTCCTGACAACCATTGTTTTGAACTCAAACTCTGATAGTTGAGTTGCCTCCATTTCATTTAGCATTCTTTCTGGGGTTTCCTCCTTTTCTTTCCTTTGGGGATTGTTTCTTTGTCTTCCCATTGTTT
This sequence comes from Anoura caudifer, assembly GCA_004027475.1. Taxonomy (NCBI): domain Eukaryota; kingdom Metazoa; phylum Chordata; class Mammalia; order Chiroptera; family Phyllostomidae; genus Anoura; species Anoura caudifer. The sequence goes on from PVKU01008162.1 coordinate 1,081, forward strand.
CTGTGACTCTTCTTGTTAGCCTCAGCTTCTTAAATTGATTTGTTCTGGCTCCCTGGGTTTATGTTGTGAACTTCTATGGTAGAATGCCTATGAAATTCAGTGGTGCTATCTCCTTTGGGTATTGTGGTGTTCACTGCTTCCAGTGTCTCAGCTGTTGAAATGCCCCCTCTTTGGGGCCAACTCTGGTCTTTCCACAGTTCCAGGGGTTTTTTTGTTTTGTTTTGTTTTTGTCTCACTCATATGTGTTTAAAAAGAGAAAGGAGAAGGAAAGGAATAAAAAAGAAAAGAAGACTTTTGGCCAAGATGAGGTGTAGGCAGACCCACTGTGCCTCTTCTCACAACCAAAATTAAGGACAAAAAAGATTTAGAAACAAGAAAACAACCAGAACTCATAAAATCAAACTGTTTGGAAGTCCAACAACGATTCATCCAGACCGGTCAGAGGGGCGGAGTCGCGGCAGGAAAAAGCGGAGGTGGGGACTGGGCAGGCAGGCAGCAGCAGCTGGCAGCCCCCAGATGCACAGATGGCAACTAGCAGACCCCGGGCATGGGGTGGCAACTGTGCAAAACCAGTGAGGCCGCACAAGGCAGCTGGCTGACCGGGTGGTCCCACATTCACTCGCAGATAATCCAGGCAAAGGGGAAGCAGTGAAAGGGAGGGGAATCCGAGAGTGAGTAAAGCAAGTGCCATTGTCTCCTCTCAGAACCCACCCCCACATACAGCATCACTACCCAGCGACTGGGCTCTCCCACCCTGGGGAACACCTGAGGCTCCACCCCTCACTATGTAACAGCTGCGACTAGACCAAAAAAAAAAAAAAAAAAAAAAAAAAAAAAAAAAAAAAAAAAAAAAAAAACAGAAATGAAAATGGCTCAAACCGGAGAACAAATCAAAGCCCCAGAGCCAATTTATCTAAGCGATGAAGAGATTGCCAACCTATCAAATGCACAATTCAAAACCCTGGTGATCAGGATGCTTACAGAATTGGTTGATTTTGCTCACAAATTAGATGAACAAATGAAGGCTACAATAAGTGAAATGAAGAAAGATGCATGGGGAACCAACAGAGATGGGAGGGAAACTGGGACTCAAATCAATGGAGTGGATAAGAAGGAAGAAAGAAACAACCAAACAAAAAAACAAGGAAGAAACAAGAATTCAAAAAAATGAGGAGAGACTTAGGAACCTCCAGGACATCTTTAAACGTCCCAACATCCGAATTATAGGGGTACCAGAAGGGGAAGAAGAAGAGCAACCAGTGGAAAACTTATTTGAACAAATAATAAAGGAGAACTTCCCCAATCTGGCAAAGGAAATAGTCTTCCAGGAAGTCCAGGAAGCTCAGAAAGTCCCAAAGAAGTTGGACCAGAGGAGGAACACACCAAGGCACATTATAATTACATTAGCCAAGATTAAAATGAAGGAGAGAATTCTAGAAGCAGCAAGGGATAAAGGGACAGTCACCTACACAGGAGTTCCCATCAGACTGTCAGCTGATTTCTCAAAAGAGACCTTACAGGCAAGAAGGGGCTGGAAAGAGGTATTCCAAGTCATGAAAGGCAAGGACCTACATCCAAGATTGCTGTATCCAGCAAAGTTTTCATTTAGAATGGAAGGGAAGATAAAGTGCTTCTCAGATAAGGTCAAGTTAAAGGAGTTCATCGTCACCAAGCCCTTATTATATGAAATGTTAAAGGGACTTATCTAAGAAAAAGAAGATAAAAATATTAACAGTAAAAAGACAGCAAACTCACAGGTATTAACAACCAGACAAAAGCCAACTAAGCAAACCACTACAACAGGAGCAGAAACACAGAAATGGAGATCACATGGAGGGTTAGCAATAGGGGAGTGGGAAGAGGAGAGAGGGGGACAAGGCACATAGAACAAGTAGCATAGATGGTAGATAGAAAATAGATAGGAGGAGGGCAAGAATAGTGTGGGAAATGTGGAAGCTAAAGAATTCATGAGACATGGGCCTGAACTAAAGTGGGGAATGTGGGTGGGAGGGGGTGTGCAAGGGTGGAGAGTAATGAAGGGGGAAATGGGACAATTGGAATAGCATAATGAATAAAATATAATTAAAAAAGAAGGAAAAAGAAATAAAAAATAAAAAGAGTATAAAGAAAAGTAGAATGAAAAAGAAAAGAGAAAAAAGACAGGAAGAAGAGAGAAGCTTGGAAATAAAGGAAGAAGAAGTAAAACAAGAAAGAAGTAATGAGAAGCAAAAAGGAGTTGAGGGGTAAAAAAGATCAAAATAATGAAAAAGAAAGAAAGAAAAAAAACCCAAAAAAATCGAAAAACCGAAAAACACCAAAACCGCTAATTCTTGCTGTTATCAATCTTGCCAAGCTGGTTTTTCTGGCCTTGATGACTGCAGTGGCTGAGGGGTGACTGTATTGTTTTTTTTCCTTGTTCAGCATTTAGTTTTCTCTGGCCTGCTGTCCTCAGAGCTATCCCAAGTCTCTCCGCACAGGGTCCCAGGCGCGAACTGTGGTCGCGCGCCTGCAGGCGCCGATGTTCCCTGAGTCTTCCTTGTACAGGTGCCAACTGTCCCACGCATGGCTCGACCCCTACGCAGGTTGCACTCCAGTGTCTAATATCTCCCAGCAGCCCACTCAGGCCTCCAATGGCATGATGGTGCAATGTCGTGATGGCACTGGGAGACCATATTGCTGTTCCCTGTTGGCGCGAGTGCCCGTGCTGGGCCGAGAGACCGTAGAGGTACCAAGCGACTGAACCCCGGGTCTCTCAGGGTGCACTGGTGTGAATGATCCCTGCACAGCTGTTTACAATGTCGCATGGGCGCAGACAAAAGTGCGCACTCCAACACTCAATCCTCCCAAGGCTATGAGATCTTAACTCCTCTCTGTGAGATTTCATGCAACCAGGTTTATGCCAGCGCTGCCGAGACCCTGCTTGGCTGTTCAGGGAGCAGTTGCCCCAGCTCCCTCCCTAGAGTCTTATGGCCAGCCCTGGCTCAGTTTCTCAGCCCCCCGCCCTGGTCTCCGTGCCACCAGAGTACTCCTTACCATCCAGTTTTTCAATGTCCACTGCAATTTTCGATCATCTGTTTTCAAATATGCTGTGTTTCTGGTGTCTGTTTGCTGTGCTGCATTGAAAATGTCCCAGTTTAACACCTGTGTGAGGGGGGAAGAGGGATGTGCATCCTCTTACCATGCCGCCATCTTCTCTCCCAGTCACACCACCTCTTCTTTAACCATATTTCTATCAGTGGGCACTTAGGTTGCTTCAATATCTTGGTTATTGTAAATAATGCTGCAATGAACATAGGGATTCATATGTTTTTCAAATCAGTGTTTTGGACTTCTTTAGATAAATACCCAGAACTGGAATTGCTGGATGCTTCTTTGCCTCTTGCTGTAGCCTATTTTGTCTGATGTAAGTAGTCTTGCCCCAGCCTTTTTTCCATTTCTTTTTGCAGGAAATATCTTTTCTCATCTCTTTACTCTCAGTCTGTGTGTCTTTTGATCTGAAATGGGTCTTTTGTAGATGGCACATATATGGGTCTTGCTTCCTTATCCATTCAGCTGCCCTATCTCTTTTGATTAGAATATTTAATCCACTTATATTATTGTAAACTTCATTTATGACTGTTCTTTTTTTATGTTTTCTATCTGTTTTTAGTTTCCTATCTCTTTGTTAAAGTTTTCACTGAGTTCATCTACTCTTCCCCTAAGTTCACTGAGCATCTTTATAAGCAGTTTTTCAAACTTTGTGTCTGGTAGGCTGATTGTCTGCATTTTGTTTAGTTCTTTATCTGGAGTTTTGTTCTGTCCTTTCATTTAAGAGCATGTTTCTTTGTCTTATAATTTTGACTGACTCCCTGTGTTTGTTTCTATGTGTCAGGTAGATCTGCTATTGTCCTGATCGTGGCAGGGTAATTTTATGAAGTAGGTGTCCTTCGGGGTCTAGTGACTAGTCTCTACATTCACCTGAGACAGGTGTTTCAGATGTGTACCTTGTATGGGTTTTGTGTGCCCTCCTGTTGTATTTGAGCTGTTGTACTTGATTGCTGTTGGCACATCAGTGGAAGTGACTAACCATCAAGTTGATTGTGAGGAACAGCCATGACTATAGTAGAGGTGCTGTTGTACAGGGCCTGACCCCATAGAGCAGGATATGCCTACTGAGTCCACCTTTGGGGTATGTCATTTGTGGAGGTAGTTGGGTAGTGCTCTGGAGTGATTAGAAGCTGGCCACCAAATTTGTTGGTCCTAAAGTCTCTTGGGAGGGACTTAGGCCAAGGTCAGTTACTGCCTGTGCTCAGTCCAGGGCACTTTGTAGATGGTTGTCCCTTTTGCTGGACTTGGAGGTGACTGGGAGAGGCTAAACTTCGAACTGAGGCTAGCTGCCACTAATACTAGTTGGGAATGCTTAGCAAGAGGTATGGAGCATACTGAAATCAGATGCCGCTTGTTTGGGGTTTGTGAATCTTTGATAAATTTTAGGAAAGTCTGCATCATAAACCGAGACAGGCTGTTTATATGCAAAAGCCACTGGAAGGGGCTTGGGTGGGTTTGTAACTTGGGAAGGTTAGGGTCTCAAGGAATCACCAGGGGAGGGCAAACAATGTTAGCTAGGTTGATGGAGGCACAGATTTAGCACCAACCTGCACCTGTAGATTGTGTGGGCACAGGGCTCAACATAGGAACAATGGCATCTACCAGCACTTTTTTTTAATGAAAAAACTTGCTGATTCTGATTATCAATGCCAAACAAGTCTTTAAATCAATTAAAATTTATTTAATTAAGCATAAAGTTTCTTTCATATTTGTCTACAGTCATAATAAATACAATTCTTGGCTGACACAACCTTTGGAGTTTAAAACATCCCCAGCTGCAAGATTACATATAGGAAACTCCCATTATGTGATTGTGGATTCACTAGCTAAATTAAAATAATAATACTATGTAGAATAAAATAAAATAGAAACAATTTACTCATAAGATTCATAGTTAAATCATCTTTATTTACAAAATACTATCCTGAGAATGTGATTCCATTAAGCTCCAATTTGAGCATAAGTATAATCACTTAAGTAACAGCTGTCACTTAAACTGAAAATTAGAGAAGTAAAAATTACATTTGAAGACAGACCAAAAATATTGTCAAGTTTCTTGTGGTTGTGGATGTTCATTTAGTAGTAGGCTAATTCTAGGTGGAATCAACCTTGATGGGAACACATATATACTTTCAGGGTGTGTGGGGGGGAAATCTGGTCCTTGGGGGAAGATAATGAGGAAAAGCTCTCAGTGAATCAATATTTCTTACTGCAGTTGGAGGAAGTGGTGGACCATGAAAGTCTCCTGAAGGAAAATAATCACATCCTTCCTGGAGGTGGAGGAAAAGAAAGACCTCTTCTCATATGTGGGTCCCTTGCATCCATTGGAAACAATGAAATTCCGATTGGAGGAACAAAGCCAGCCCTGGTGACATCACTTTTGGTGGGGAGAGATTCAGCAAACACATTTAAATTTCCAAGATTGTCTTTGCTAACATTTCTATTGGATTCCATTTCCAAAGACACTGGCCCAGGTGCTTTATCCAGTGATGGCATAGTAAAACTTCTGAGTTCTTCTGGTCCAGATTGTCTACCAGTGTTAGAATTAAATCTGTCTTCCCTTTGTAGAGAAAGGGCTGGATTAGAATAGGTTTGGCCGGATGGAGTAATTATCATTTTATGATCCTATTCCCAATGGAGGTGAAAGGGACTGAGAGTCAGAGCTGCCCTGTGAGGATCAGATAACTTATCATAGATTGATTCTCCTCTTTTGTTAGTAATCCAATGGTCCAGAGGATTTTCTGAACCTCTTGAAACTCTTTCTCATCTTCCTGGAAGCAAAGGTAAGAGTCTGAGTGGACCCTCCAACAAAGTTTTACAGGAGAGGAAAGTTCTTGTTTACAGATGGTTGACCCAATAGTGAGGGACAATATGGGGAATGCTTTTTATCAAATGCCATATTTGGAACATCAAGTGCATAAGAATCTTTCTAAAAGTTCAAATTTTATCTCCATTTAAGTTAATTTTTATCTGATGTAATAATTTTCTTTCTTTGAATCTTTCAGGTTTCTTTTAGCAGTCTGAGCTGCAAACCTATTATAATGTGCTTTTTTTCTCATGGGAAATAATCTGCCTTTGATAAGAATGAATCATTCTTTCCAATTCTTCTTCAGACTTTTTCTTTCATTTTCTATAGGTCTCCAGTTCTTCAGCTGCATGACTGATCTATCTATTCATGTGCTTTAGAAAATTTTTCCTTTCTCTAACCAGTAATGTTCTTCTACTGTTAATTTCCTGTGAAGAGTAATTTCATTTTCTTGATATAGTATAGTCGTTAAGTTTGTGCTGAAGCTTTTGACTCTTATTTTCAAGATGTTAATTTTCTGACTGCGAAGATGCTTGCTCAGTCTGGAGATTTTTAATATACTCTGTAAGTGATTCCTTTGTTTGATCAACTTCAGTTAATAAGTGTAAATTTAGTTTCTTTCTCCTTCTAGGAGAAAGAAGCCTTTAACTTAGCAGCATGATTGAACTTCTTCAAAGCTTCTTTTGGTTGATTATCTAAGAGTGCACCATTTTCTGAATCACTTTTCATTTCTAATTCCAAGTTATCATCAGTTAAGTCTTCTCCAAGCACAGTAGCCCAATCTTGCATCTTTAGAAAGTATTCAGTCAGAGACTTGATCTGATATTCTTTTTCATATAGAACTTGTTTTGCCTATATTTTAGAGTTTTCAAATATTATTTTCTGTTTATTGACTTCACTCACTTGTTCTCTCAATTCTTCAGCATCTTGTAAAAGCTGTTTCTGGCCTCCCTGGAGTTGGGAATTTTCACTCAAAACATCTTAAGTCACTGCATTCATTAAAAATATTTTGAAGGTTGTTTTGGCTTCAGCTACTTGTGATTTGAGTGATTTTGATCCATCTGCTAAGGTCTGTATCCTTTTTGAAATATCTACCATCGATTCTTGTTTAGAATGTTTAGATTGCTCTTCTTTTAACTCTTTTTCTAGAAAAAGTATTTCACCCTCAAATTCAGATTTGGGACTTTTCAGTTTTTCACTGATTGCCTCCTAGCTTTGAGTTTCTGTTGACTACCTCTCAAAGCTCTAATCCTTTAATGACTCTAACCATTAGAGTCATTAAACTTTTTGTAAGAGGCTCAAGCAGTTTACATTTTTATTTAATTAGTATAAAAAGTTCTACAGGAAACTTGTTCTCTCTTTTCACATAAAGCCAGCTTCTAATTGATCAAAAACTTCACAAAGACAAGAAAACATAAAATCCAACAATAGCTGCACATATCAGCAGTTTCCATGGAAAACCATAGGGATTAGGAAATTTTCTCATGTCATCAGGCAATGCTGCCTCAAGTAGCTTTTCCAGGTCCATCCCCAAGTGTGGCTAAGGGGCAGTCCTGAGCTCCCAAGGTGTCCTGGGCAACCTTGGATATATGCAGCTGCTATATTCAAGGTTGCTTTGGATATAGCGGCTGCAGCCAGGGCCGTGCTAAGACACATCAATGGCAGAAAACACATAGAGTTCTGTCCAGAACCCAAACCCATACCAGGCAACTGGACTAAACCCCTGCAGAGCTTGCTGTGGGATTTGTGGGAAGGAATTTGGCCAATAGGCCTCAAGTGTCTACACTGCCCATGGGGGTTCCTAGGCTTCTACCTTACACTTAGTATCCAGATGATCTGAAAAGTCCCTGCCAGCACTTCTATCTGGGAGAATGGTGCCCTTCCAAGTGCTTACCCTAAAGATAGGCAATTAAGTTCCTTCTCCTATGTCTCTTGCTCCTATTCAGCTGCTGTCTTAGTATCAGAGCTCAGAGTAAGTGAGTTTTTCAATGAGTAAATCTGTGCATGGGCCCTTCAGGAAGAATAACTGGGACTCCAGAAGCCTTCCATTTACTTAGCAAGAGCCCCTGCTGGTTTTCATAGACAGAAGTTTTGGGAACTCTGGGCTGAGGGAACTGGTATGGGGCTGGTCATCTTGCTCCTCATGGGCAGACTTCTCTAGCTGAAATATCCCTCCCATTTCTTAACCACCACATCATGAGTGTGGGGCTTGCCCAATGCATGTCTTTGCCCTTCCTATCAGTCTTGATGTGGATTCTTCTGTATATCCTTAATTATAAGACTTCTGTTCAGCTAGACTTCAGGTGGTTCTCAATGATAGATGTTCTGCAGTTTAGTTGTAATTTTGATGTGGTCATGGGAAGAAGTGAGCACAGTGTTTCTACCAGCCATCTTGACCAGAAGTCCTTTAAGAGCTATTCAATGCCAACTTCCATTTAAATAGTAGGTTAAGAGTTATGAAAATACATTCATCCTTTTGTTTAACAAATGTTTATTGAATGCATCCATGCTCAGGAGCTCTTCCAGGGTAGCAGTGAACCAGAGAACTAAACAATAAGGACTTCTTGTCTTCTGAGTGGTTCCATTCTACCTTGTGAGGGTGAGGAGAGTAAACTATCTAGTGCAGCAGATGCATCCAGTGCTGTGTGGGATATGCATGCTGTAAAGGCTATAGAAAGTGTGTGTTACTGGTGAAGCAGTTTTAAAGAAAGCAGATGGGAAGACCTCACCAAAGGTTATTTTAGAAAATACTCAGGGAAGTAAGGAGATACCTGAGTGCAAAGTTCCCAATGCCCCTCATGCATTTGAGGAATAGCAGGGAGGCCAGTGAGACTAGAGCCATGAGATGAGTTTAGAAATGGTCCCAAGGTCAGTGTGGTGAAGATTCTGGAGTCAATGAAAGGATTTTGGCTTTTACCTGAGCCAGATGGGAGCCACTGAGGAGCAGCTGGAGACTGCTGTGCAGAAAATAGACAGGTAGCAGGGATGGAAGCAGAAAGCTGTTAAAGCCAGGGGATGCTAGACTAGTGCAGGCAGGGAGATGGGAAAAGTGGCCAGATATTGGATCTATTCTGAAGGTAGAAGAAACGGGATTTCTTCCTTGCATTAGAGGTGGGGTTGAGAAAGAGAAATTAGAGCTGACTGTAAGATTCCTAGCCTGTTAACTAGAAGAATTGAGTTGCTGTTCCAGAGAAAGTTAATACTAAGGAGGGTTTGGTTTGGGGTATGTGACATTAGTAAGCACACTAAACATTTCAGTAGAGTGTAGGTGGGCAATTAAAGATAGAAGAATGAGTTCAGAGGTTTGAACTCAGATGGTGTTTAAAGCCTGAGATAGGGTGGGGTGGTGGAGGGAGTGAGGGTAGATGCAGAAAAGATGAGGCCTAAGATCTGAGAGCACCTTTGTTTACTCCACAGATATAGAAAGAGTAGAGTAAGGACCCAGCCTGGGCAGTCTAACTATAGGGTCCTAGCCACATTGCTGAACCTCTCTGAACCTCTGAATCTGTGTCTATAAGATGAGAATAGCTGTACCCACCTCCCCAGGTTGTTACGACTAATGAGGTAATTCATGCACAGACATTGCTTACCTTAGCACCCACTTCTCAACTCCCCTTTCCTAGCCTGAGTGATACAGTAGAGCCCACAGACTATTCCAAACCAGCTGATTGAAAACTTCTATAAGAAACTTGGTAAAATTACAAGGGGAATATTCTCCACCTGTCTTAGCTGTTTCCTGTGTCTTGCATTTTGCTGCTCTTCAGAGCATAAGTCATCTTTCATAGACCCTTTTTCTTAGCCAATTACCTATATCCCCCTTTCTCTCAGCTTTTCAAAACTTAGCTAGATTTCTGTTCCAGTTTTGCAAACACTGTTCTCATCTATGTGCCAAGATAAATTTGCCAGAGGGTTAATGTGTTAATGGTGCTAGTGGGTATTCGGTTAACATTCTCAATCATTTGCAGTCAGTAGCTACAGGACCCCCTTCACACAGTCCCCCAAAGTAGTTGCTGCCTAAAAACCTGTTGTTTTCCATCAGAGGGTGGGGGAAGGTGAAAAACCAGGAAGCTGAGATTTCTGAGAGGGTCTGGAGAAAGAGCAAAATCATCATGTGCTGTGAAGTGCTTTTCACACACAACTGATAAATTATGCTGTTCTTGAAATTAAGATGTTGGCATTGAACAAACACAAATGTAGACTAAATATATGATTTTTCCATCCTGATTAACATCCCAATGGCCCTATCAATAGATCCACATAGTGAGAAGTGCTGTGGTATGCTTGGTCTTGTCTTGTTGCAGTTAGAAATATTGTAAAACATAGTCAATCAGTGCAAGAAAAATAACTTGAAGGTGAAGTGCTTTCTGATAGTTTTTGTAGCATTCTTCCAAAATATACAGATTTAATGAAAAGAGGAAAAATTTAGTGTAGATAACACCAAAATTGAAAAACAAAGCCTGTTTCTAGGGAAGCAGCAATATTTTCATTTTTAATAGAAGGAGAATGTAACAATGAACATTGAGAATTCCAATTCTTGAACTCAAGAGTCAGGAGTTGAATAAATTCCCTTATTTTTGTAGATTTAACAAATTAACTCAGGAGTCTGTTCCTGACAAAGCTTCTGAAGAAACAGATTTTGCAGCTCAGAATCTTGAAATTTCTAAATTACTTTTCTATAAAAATGTGCTTTGTTTTTCATTATTATTATCAAAGCAAAAAAAAAAAAAAGAATGCTCATGTCTCCCATAATTTCAGAAAGCACAGATAAACAAAAACAAAAAGATCAACGACCTCACCTAATGACTTCACCCTTTCAGTAAGCAGACTGACTATTTCAGTTATCATGTTGGTATTTGTACTTTGAGAATTTTTTCCTGAGAACATTTTCCTCTACCAAATGAGATGATGCTATAAATTTTATGTGGGGACATGCTTTTTTCATTGCACAAAATGCATTTTGAGAATGTTTCTAGGTCAGTGGTGCATTACCAGTGCAATGCAGTACTAGGGGCTGCATCCTAAGCCAAGCACAGTGTTTCTGGGTTGGTCTGTTAACATTAACAAGATTTACAGAGTCCCTGCCATGATGAAGCTGATAGTTTAGTGAGAAATAGGAGACTGTAATACACCACAGGGATGTAGAAGAAGAGGTATATGATAGAATCACAGATTTGTGGAAGGAGGTATTTAAGCTGAGACTTGAAAGATAAGTCAGAATTAACCAGATGGAAGAGCAGAGGGGTAAAACTGGCTCAAAGGCTCTGTGAGGAAAAAAGCACTGGGGGTTCAGGAAATCAAGTGGAGGACAGTATAAACATTGCTAGTGAGTTAGGGAGAAGGGTAACCACACTGCTGAGTCCAGGTCAAATGTGAGATGAGCACTGTAATGTATAACTGGGTGTTCAGAGTGTACCCTAAGCACATTGAGAAGCTGTGAAAGGTTTTGAGCAGGAGAATGACAATGAGATTTGAGTTTTGGGAAGATTACTAGAGCTAGAACTTAAGTGTGGAGAGGGGCTTGGCAGGGCTCCAGAATGTGACAATGATACCAAGGAAGAGGCCTATACAAAGTTTGGAAAGTAGAAATAGAGAGAAACAATGCTGATTCAAGAAATACTTAGGAAGTAGATAGGAAACAACTTTCATTTTGTTTGTAATTGGCATATAGGCCTGCACATCCCCCTAACAAAGGACTTGTCCCACTGCAGGGAGGGCTGTCAGCCACTCCTAACCTCTTCCCAAGGTCCCTCTCTATTGGGCAGCTCATATCCAGTGACTGACTGAGGTGGAGCCACAAAAATCAACTGAACCTGGAACAATGTTCACAGACCATTCAACTTCCACATACCTTCAGGGCTTCATAAGGCCATTATTGGGCCTACATCAGCACAGCTCAGGTTCTGTCTGTGCCTTGTCCTGCCCTCACTTTCTCCCCCCACCCCCCACAGAAGTCTACCCCAAGAGCATGGGAAGGAACTATGTGTGGCTTCTGGGTTTCTGGTGGCATTATTCATTCTCATTGAGAACTCAAAAAGAAGAACCAGGGTTGGAAAGAGGGATGTAGATGATGAGCTTAGCACAGGGTAGGTCCCTGTGAAATTGGGGTGCTTATAGCTTATTCTTGTGAAGACACCAGTAGGTGAGTCAACTAGGCATTTCATTTTGAGGTTAAGTATGATTTGAAGCTGCATGGTCACAGAGGTATTTCTTGCTGTCTTTTGCTGGCATCTCTGTGCTCCTGCTATTCTGAAATAATTAGTTTCTTAAATATACTTAATTCTCTTTTATTTCTGCATCCTTATACATGCTATTGTCTGTGCCTGGAACATTCTTCTTTTCCCTTTATGTTCTTCCCCTGCTTAATTTCTGCTCATAGTGATGATATGACTTCCACCAGTAAGTTAACCCAGATGCACCCGGATCTGGTTTAGAGGCCTGACCAACACACTCCCAGACCATCCCATATCCCAGCACTTGTCATGTGATAATTGCTGATTTTCTTCTTTGTGTTCTCCCCAAAGTTTATAAACTTCATGAGAGAAAGGATTTTGTCTGAGTTGTTGAAAGCTTTAACCCCAGCACCTCCCATGGTCGTGACACCAAGGAAGTTATTGGTAAGTAATTGTTGCATGAGTCATTACTAATTGAAAGACAGACTTAGAAAGAAGCAGAGGAGTGCTGAGATTTAATGCAAAGTTAGAAGCAGAAAATACTAAGAGAGGTGTGGCCAAGAGGTAAGGGTAACTTTTTTAAACTTTTATTTATTTGTTTGTTTATTTATTTTTATCACCATTTATTCCCTCATACCATTTTCCACCTCCACCCAATCCCCTTGCTCCTACAATCACCACACTGTTTTCTGTATCTATGAGCTCTTCCTTTTTTTTCTTTTTTGCTCAGTCCCAGCCTTCACCCCCAGAGCTGTCAGTCTACTTTCTATCTATGAGTCTGTCTTATTTATTAACAGAATTTATTAAACTAATATTGTTGGACATTTAGGTCTTCCCAACATTTTAAATTATAAATAATAAAGTATTTATTATTTATAAATCTGTTTAATAAATAAGTCTGCCTTATTTTAAAACAGAATTTATTAATAATAAAATATCATTTGTAAATTTGTTTAATAAATAAGCCTGCCTTATTTATTAAACAGAATTTATTAAACTAATATTGTTGGACATTTAGGTCCTTCCAACATTTTTTTAACAGTTTGTTGTTACAATGTTATCACAAATGCTCTTCTACACAAAGATTTTGTGCACATTTTAAATTATGTCCTTAGAATAAATTGATGAAAATAGAATTGCTGTGTCAAAATTTTCATGTTACTTGATTTTTGATATCTAATAGTGATAATTTATTTATCAGAAACATTGTGTCATTTGTGTGCTTATTTCTCAGCCCTGAATTATTTAACAATTTAGTATAAAGCTTTTGTTCATTTATTTATTAATTTTTATATTATGGTAAAGCATGTATGATATAAAATGTACAAGCCAGGGGCATTAAGTACATTCATAATGTTATACAACCATTACCACTGTCCATTTCCAGAATTTTTCATCATCCCAATCAGAAAGCCTGTGTCCATTAAGCAGTAGCCCCATTCCCTCCTCAATTATTTCAGAAAATTATTTGCATGGCTTTGGAAGGAATTTTTTGTTTTATTGCCATTTCTTCCAGCAACAGGATGTTAATTAACTCTGAAAGCTTTAATACTGCATTAGGCCAATTATTGGGAATCTGGGTGAATAGTTATATCATTATGCCAAGGAATGGAGTTTTGAGAAAATAATATTCAGGCCCACAATGCCATAAAATAGATAGATAGCCCTTAGGGTTTTGTAGACTCAGAAGAGCATCCTTTTGTAATATTCAAGAACTCAATCAATCTAGTAATATGAAATAAACAGAGACCAACATGTATAGGATTTTAGAAGCTTATCCTAAACTAGAAATAAGACACAGAGGGGTTCTCTTTGTTTTTTTGCTGGTAATATATAATCCTAAATATTGATGAGGTGTAGTTTACCTAAGTGGTAGCAATTTTAAGAAAACTGAAAAGAAAAATTTAGTCTTTGCTTTGAAATGATTTCCCAGAGATGAAAGATTATATTAATATTTTAAGAAATTTACATAGCACCTCCTGGGGTGCTCATGAAAAGTCAGAATAACCCAAGAAGGAGACAGCATGGGATTGAGAGGAGTGTATATTTGGACTTGATATGGATCCTGAGTTTAAGTAAGGTGTATCTGGAGACCTACTTCAAATAATGGCAGTTTGCAGCTCTGCTAATTATTGGCTCTAGCCTATCTTTTTCTGTTACAAAAAGGTATTGTATTGAACTTCTGGGCATAACAGGAGGGAGAATTTATGGAGGATTAACTTTCTTTCATCTTTTTACCTTTAAATAGGGAAACAAGTCTAACAAACTGAATTAAAGGGAGGTACTTTCTTGAAGTCTTTGAAGTTTGTCTTTGTAAATGAAGTTAAATTGATTTGAGCCCTTTCCCTTCAAAGTACCCTACAAGCAAATTTTCTTTATACATTCTTTGCTCTTGGTGAATTAACAGAGATAATACAGTAAAAAAGAGGATCTGATAAGAAGTAGGAGCAAGCCAACCCCTTTAGAATATTAATAAATGCTGATGAGCTTATAAAGTGACAGAACAATTTTTTTTAATGATTAAAAAGTTTTCCTTCTACACTCAGGAAGCATTAAAACCTTAGGATGTTAATAAGGGTAACATGGAAAAAATTGAAATAATAATATGACCCTAAGATGTCTGCCTCTCAGACCTATTTAAATTCAGCCAAATGTTGTCCATTGGTGGAGCTGTCTATGTTTTAGTCTCTGAAAAAAAAATAAGCAACAAAATTATGAGTAAAATATTTCAAAATAGCCAAAATTTATGTCTTACATAAGTCACCAGTTTTGATGGTCACCCTACCTTCAGGATACTGTCCCAATCAAGTGTACCCTGCAGTGGGCTTATAGCAGCCTTGGTCCCACCTTGGGCTCTGCCACTTATCAGATTTCATTCCGTACAGTCTTTCTGGGACTCAGTTCCATCATTTATGCAATGGCAATATGAATGGGAGCTAATTCAGGAAGCTATTTCTCATGTGGTGGCAGGGGATTATAGAAGACATACAGTTTATGTGCTTTTGAGATACTTTTAATACATTTTCTTTTATAAAAAGAGAATATTTGGATTAAATGAGGTCATGAGTGTAGGCAGTCCAGCTAACATGTGTAGGATGACATTGGAAGTGCCCTTACCTTGGAAGTTTCTAGCCTGGGTCCGCTGTCAGCATAGAGACAGGACCTGCCTCACCTCACCTTCTCTCTTGGGTAAAATGAGGTTTATCTAGCCAAGATCTTTTTACTCCAATGTGTGAATCTTGAAAAGCAAGCAGATGCTTTCCTTGGACCTGGGCTCTGGAGAACAGTAAAGGTTTGGGAACTTTTTCTGTTGGTTGGGATCACAAAAGGAATCTGACATATGTGAGGCAGTCAGCATTGCCTATACCACTGTCTGCAGCCACAGTCTCCTTGTGCTCTAGTGGATGGTAGACATCCTTTGCATGTGTTCTCTCATGCAGGCTGGGTAAACCAAGGCAGCAACCACTCTTGCTCAACTCAGCCTCATCACCTCTAGGCCCTTCACTGGACAAGGCTTTCCTGCTCCAGATTTTCATATCTTTATTGTCCCTCCTCTCCCTCTATGTATATATATGCATGTGAAAATTTAATTTAAAGCCCTTTGGTTCTAATGTTGATGAGATGCTGTAGGAACTTAATTCTTGCTTTCCTTATAGTCATTTTGACACAGGTCCAAGTCATCAAATGTTAAGTGAGGACTTACTGAATTCACAGACTCTGTATCTGCAAATTTGCTACTTGCTAAAATTCCTTTGTAACCTCAAGATGAGTATTTGCTGCACTTTCCCAGTCATTTGTGGACATGCATAGAGCCGGGGAAATTTGAGTTGCCTGACTGGCCTGTTCCCAGCTCAGGAGGAACAAGTCAATGTTCTGCCTTCTGTTTCAGCCCCCAGATTGTAAGTAAACAAGTGGCCTTTTCTTGCTTGATTTAGTGCCACATTTTTGTTGGTGATTTCACTGTTTAAAATGGCTCCTAAGCATAGGGCTGAAGTGCTGCCTAATGTTCTTAAATACAAGAAGACTGTGATGTGCTTTAAGTAGAAAATAATGTATGTTAGAAAAAAGAAATGTGCGTTAGAGGAGCTTTGTTCAGGCATGAGTTACTCTGTTGTTGTCCATGAGTTCAAGTTAATGAATCAACAATATAGTATATTAAATAAGGAGTATTTAAACAGAAACACACATAAAATAAGATTGTATATTGGTCAGTTGATGAAAATGTTGTGACCAAAGACTCGCTACTGTATGTCCCCAAGGAGTAATTACAGTACCCACTAAGTCAGTGTTCATAGTGAGTTTTTAGAACACAACTACTGTGAATAATGAGAATTGATGTGCATGCATGCATGTGTGTACATAATATACAGTGTATTCAGTGTACTAAAACTATCTTTAAGGAAAGTAAATCTAATTGAGAAGGTAAAATATGAAAATAAAGGGAATACAAGTGGAAGCATTTGAGTGACAACTTAAAGACTAACAATAATTGACAGTTGAATGGAGAAAGTTCTATTGAACTCTTCATATCCAAGTAAAGCTTTTCTTGCCAATAAAATGGAGCAATGATACCCACTGCTCTGCTAGTTTCTGCTTATTTTTCAGTACAAACAAAGCTGCATTTAAAACAAGGATAAATGTATCCATGTTAATTTTACCTAGGATTCTTCCTTGAAGAGTAATTCCCCTAATTTTTCTCACATAGTTCTTTGAGCTCTTCCTGCTATCAGGCAGTGCGTTTATAACTACTGCTTAAAGTCCTTTGCTCTGGTTGATGTTCCCTGAAAGTGAGAGAGCATTCTATTTGTAATCTACATGTAATCTGTCTTTCCGCCAAATTTCAATTCTTGTTTTTCCTTTTTAGCAATGGACCAAAGTATTCACATGAAGAATTTAAAACCAGAGCTTGTAATTATCAGATGAAAAAGTTAACTTAGAATAGCTATTCTCTGAGGAGAAATTTGCATCAATTGGAATTTTTCTATCATCTAACATGATATCAAATGCTTGAAGTTTAACTTCAGAAATTTTGGCAGAATTGCAGCCAAGGGTCAGTTTCCCCCAACTTCTTTCTTGATTTTTCACACCTGCAACTTGTAAAAGAGAGAAGCCATAGCTGAGAGATGATGATACACTGAGCCCATTAATTCACAGCATCTTGACATGACCAGTGACCCACAGGTTTTGTTCATGGGGGGAAACTCTAAATCAGCAATTTTCAACCTTTTTCTGTTCATGACATGCATAAACTAATTACTAAAATTTTGTGGCACACCCAAAAAATATTTTGCCAATCTGACAAGAATAGATATAATTTTGATTCATTTACACTGATGGCTATTGTGTTGGCTGTTATTACCTTTTTATTTATTTAACAATCGAAGACAGGAAAAGAGGTCAGTGCCTCTGACTAAATAGTCAGGTAAAGCTTTTTGTTTTAAAAATTCTAGCAGCACATAGGTTGAAAATCGCTGGTCTAAATTATTTATTCTTTTTCCTTTCTGTTTCTTCCTCTTTCTTTCTTCCTCTATGTCTTGTACTCATGTTAATTCTCCAGAAGTGCATCTTAGTTCCCTTGGCAGGCTATATCTCCTCTCCACTCTGCTCTCAGTGGATTGATTAATCCAGTATCTTCACAGTGGGACAATGAACCCCACGTTTCCTTTTGGTTTTCTCTGTGATCCCAGTTTCTCTACTCAGACTCCTCTGTTCTTTCTAATAAATTTTCAAAGTCGTTTTTCTAGGTGAGAGCCCATTTGCATTTAAGATCACCTGGTCTTAGCTTTTACTAAAGCATTTGTCCCACCAGACCCACAGGTAGTATAAAGAGAATCTAGAACAGCTTATCTAAGTTTGGTTATTGTTAAGTTCCCTTGGCCTCAATTGTCAAGACTGAGAAGAGGAAGTCCATCAGCCACAGTCAAGAGCAACCTACACAATTTTCTTTGTGGTTAGCTGCCATTATTTGAGTTCAGTGTTATAACAGTAGACTGATCCAATCACTCTAAAAAGTGCCAAAATCTATAAAAATAGTCCATATGACAAAAAAAAAGAGGGATCCTCAAAGATATATAAGTATTAAGGCACTAACTCCAGCTATCAAACTTCACAAGTAAAGTTATTTACAACTGTTATACTAGAATTAGGGCCATAACTCAGGCCTATGAACTTCTAGTTCCAACTTTACTTAATCAATGATGAGCAAATGTATATTTGGGTTTTATTATTAAATTTAATCCTCTTTTTCATTAGTCACTATAGTAAATTATTTCTGTGATCATTTTCAGTTTCCTTCCAAATAGATCTTTTTTTAAGTTTTATTAAGGTATAATTAATTGACTTACTGTAAACTCTACATACTTAAAGTGTACAACATGATACATTTTGACATATGTGTGTGTTTGTGAAATGATCACCACAAAGCAATGAAATTAAAGTAGCCATCACATGTTTCCTTGAACTCTTTTGTAATACCCGCCTCCCATCCCTTTTTGATCCCTTCTTGTCCCCCTCTCCCAATTTGGCAACACTGATTTGTTTTCTGTCACTGTAGATTAGTTTGCATTTTCTAGAATTCTATCTAAATGGAATCATACAGTAGGTACTTGTTTTAGTTTCTCTTTTTCACTCAGCATAATTTTTTTTTGAGATTCATACATGCTGTTGCTTGAATCAACAGTTTATTCCACTTGATTGCTGAGTAGTATTCCATGATGTGGATATACCACAATTTGTTTGTCCCTTTACCTGTTGATGGACATAGCTTCTCAACTTGGTACTATTGACATATTAGGCTGGATGATTCTTTGCTGTGGGCTGTCCTGTGCATATGTCAATAGTACCCCACACCAGTTGTGACAACCAAAAATGTCTCTAGACATTCCCAAATGTCACCTGGGGGCAAAATCACCTCTAATTGAGAACCACTGGGCAGCAAATTGTGCAGCAATGAGCATTCAAGTGTAAGTCTTTGTATTAAACATATGCTTCCATTTCTCTTGGATAAATATAGCAGTGGAAAGGTTAGGTCATATAGATGTATGCTTAACTTTTCTAAAAAACTGCCAGTTTCAAAAGTGGTTGAAAGTTCCCACTAGCAGCATTTTAGAGTTCAAGTTTTTCAATGTCCCTGCCAATATTTGATATAGTCAGATGTTCTATAGTAGTGAAATGGTATCTCGTTGTGGTTGCAATTTGCATTTCCCTAATGATAACACATTTGAACATCTTCATGCACACTTATCTTCCTTGGTGGAGTCTCTCAAGGTCATTGTCCTTCATTGCCTGATGGCCAATGTCTTGAAAAATATTGTTTCATATATTGTGCCCAATTTTTAGTTGTTTCCTTTTGGAGAATAGATCTGGTCCCTATTACATCATCATGGCTGGAAGCAGGATTCTCAACACCTGTCCATAAATGTTTTTCTAGTCGTTTCTCACAATCATATAACCACTGCTGTCATACCTTATCTTATTCTTCAGTTTGAAATCCTTGGAACTTTGATTGTCTTGCTTTCAGCTTGAAAAGTTAGTTTGTTTAATAAAGAGTTTATATTGTGTGTTTTCTTTTCTTTTTTTTTTGCTTGTTTATTTTATTTTATTTTAGTTTAGTTTAGTTTAGTTTAGTTTAGTTTAGTTTTAAATTGTTGTTCAAGTACAGTTTTTTATCTTTTACTCCAATCCCAGCCCACTGCCCCAGCCCTCCCCAGCTCCCTCCCATTCCCCCCCCCCCAGCTTTTGTCCATGAGTCTTTTATACTTGTTGCTCTAAACCCTTCCCCTTTTCCCCTGAAATTCCCTCCCCTCTCCTCGCTGGTGACTGTCAGCCTCAATTTCAGTGTCTTTGGTTATATTATGCTTGTTTGCTTGTTTTGTTGATTAGGTTCCTGTTAAAGGTGAGATCATATGGTATTTGTCTTTCACCTCCTGGTTCATTTTGCTTAGCATAATGCTCTCCAGTTCCATCCATGCTGTTGCAAATGGTAGGAGCTCCTTCTTTCTTTCTGATGCATAGAATTCCATTGTGTAAATGTACCATAGTTTCTTGATCCATTCATTTACTGATGGGCACCTAGGTTGCTTCCAACACTTGGCTATTGTAAATTGTGCTGCTATGAACATTGAGGTGCCTAGGTTCTTCTGGATTGGTGTTTCAGTGTTCTTAGGATATAATCCTACCAGTGGAATTGCTGGGTCAAAAGGTAAATCCATTTTTAGTTTTCTTAGAAAATTCCATAGTGTTTTCCATAGTGGTTGTACCAGTCTACAGTCCTACCAACAGTATACTAGGGTCCCCTTTTCTCCACAACCTCTCCAACACTTATTGTTTTTTGCTTTGTTTATGATGGCCATTCTGACTGGTGTGAGGTGGTATCTCATTGTGGTTTTAATTTGCATCTCTCTGATGGCTAGCAATATTGAGCATCTTTTCATGTGTTTCTGGATCTTCTGTATGTCCTCCTTGGAGAAGTGTCTGTTCAAATCTTTTGCCCATTTTTTAATTGGGTTGCTTGTCTTCTTAGAGTGGAGTCGTGTAAGTCCTTTATATATTTTGGAGATTAAACCCTTGTCTGAGGTATCATTGGCAAATATGTTTTCCCATAAAATTGGTTCTCTTTTTATTTTAATACTGTTTTCTTTAGCCATGCAGAAACTTTTTATTTTGTTGAGATCCCATTTGTTTATTCTTTCCTTTATGTCCCTTGCTTTAGGGGACATATCAGTAAAAATGTTGCTGCATGAAATGTCTGAGATTTTCCTGCCTATGTTCTCCTCTAGGACTTTAATGGTGTCATGGCTTATATTTAAATCTTTTATCCACCTTGAATTTATTTTTGTGTATGGTGTAAGTTGGTGTTCGAGTTTCATTTTTTTGCACGTAGCTGTCCAGTTCTCCCAGCATCACTTGTGGAAGAGGCTACTTTTACTCCATTTTATGTTGCTGCCTCCTTTGTCAAATATTAATTGATCATAGAGACTTGGGTTTATTTCTGGGCTCTCTGTTCTATTCCACTGGTCCCTGTGCCTGTTTTTGTGCCAGCACCAGGCTGTTTTGGTTACAGTGGCCTTGAAATACAGATTGGTATCAGGTATTGTGATCCCTCCTACTTTGCTCTTCTTTCTCAAAATTGCTGCAGCTATTCAGCATTCTTTATGGTTCCATATAAATTTTTGTAGTGCTTGTTCCATATCTGTGAAACATGCCATTGGTACTTTAATAGGTATTGCATTGAATCTGTAAATTGCTTTGGGTAGTATGGATATTTTGATGATGTTAATTCTTCCGATCCATGAACACGGTATATGTTTCCATTTTTTGTGTCTTCCTTGATTTCTTTCTTCAGTGTTGTGTAGTTTTCTGAACACAGGTCTTTTACCTCCTTGGTTAGGTTTATTCCTAGGTATTTTATTTTTCTTTTTGCTATATCAAATGGGATTTTTTTTCTTGACTTCTGCTTCTGCTCTTTCATTGTTGGTATACAGAAATGCCTTTGATTTCTGGATATTGACTATGTATCCAGCTGTTTGGCCAAATTCATTGATTAGGTCAAGCAGCTTTTTGGCTAAGTCTATAGAATTTTCTATGTACACCATCATGTCATCTGCAAACAATGATAGTTTTGTTTCCTCCTTTCCAATTTGGATGCCTTCTATTTCCTTTTCTTGTCTAATCACTGTGGCTAATACTTCCCATACTATATTGAATAGAAGTGGTGAAAGTGGACACCTTTGTCTTGTTCCTGACCTTAGTGGAAAAGATTTTAGTTTTTGCCCATTGAGTATGATGTTGGCTATAGATCTCTCATATAGGGCCTTTATTATATTGAGGAATGCTCCCTCTATTCCCACTTTGCTGAGTGTTTTTATCATAATGGGTGCTGTACCTTATCAAATGCTTTTTCTGCTTCTATTGATATGATCATGTGATTTTTGTCTTTGCTTTTGTTTATGTGATGCATTACATTTACTGATTTGCATATGTTGAACCTTCCTTGAATCCCTGGGATGAATCCCACTTGGTCATGATGTATGATCTTTTTAATGTATTGTTGCATGCAGTTTGCCAATATTTTGTTGAGGATTTTAGTGTCTGTGTTCATCAGTGATATGGGCCTGAAGTTTTCATTCTTTGTTATGTCTTTATCTGGTTTGGGGATGAGAATGGTACTGGCTTCATAAAAAGAGTTTGGGAGTCGTCTATCATTTTGGATTTTTTTGAAAAGTTTGTGAACGATAGGGGTTAGCTCCTCCTTAAATGCTTTGTAAAATTCTTCTGTGAAACCATCTGGTCCAGGGCTTTTGTGTGTCAGGAGTTTTTTGATTAGTGCTTCAATTTCATCTGCTGTTATTGGTCTGTTCAGGTTTTCTGCTTCTTCTTCATTGAGTTTTTGAAGATTATATTTTTCTAGAAACTTGTCCATTTCACCTAGGTTTTCAAATTTCTTGGCATACAGTTCTTGATAGTAATTTCTTACAATCCTTTGTATTTCTGTGATGTCAGTTATAATGTCTCCTCTTTCATTTCTGATTTTGTTTATTTGGGTCCTCTCTCTTTTTTTCTTGATGATCCTGCTTAAAGACTTGTCAATTTTGTTTATCTTTTCAAAGAACCAGCTCCTGGATTCATTGATCCTTAGGATTGTGCTTTTAGTCTCCATGTCATTTAATTCTGCTCTGATCTTGGTTATTTCCTTCCTTCTACTTGCTCTGGGCTGTCTTTGTTGTTGTTCCTTGAGTTCTTGTAGGTGTACGGTTAGGTTGTTTGTTTGAGATGTTTCTGTCCTTTTTAGGTATGCCTGTTTCACTATGAACTTCCCTCTGAGAACTGCCTTCGCTGTGTGCTGTCAGTTTTGGGTCATTGTGAGTTCATTTTCATTTGTTTCCAGAAACTTTTTGATTTCCTCCCTATTTTATTCTTTACCCATTCGTTGTTTAATAACATGCTATTCAATCTCCATGATTTTGAGGATTTGGGGTTTTTCCCCTTGGAGCTGGTTTCTAGTTTCAGTCCCTTGTGGTTGGAGAAAATGTTTGGTATGATTTCAATTTTCTTGAATTTGTTGAGGCTTGTTTTGTGTCCTATCATGTGGTCTATCTTTGAGAATGTTCCATGTGCATTTGAAAAGCATGTGTATTTAGTTTCTTTGGGATGAAGGGCTCTATATATATCAGTTAAGTCCATTTCATCTAGAGTGTTGTTCAATGCCACAATATCTTTGTTGATATTTTGTTTAGAAGATCTGTCCATTTTTGACAGTGGGGTTTTAAAATCCCCTACTATAATTTCACCTAGGTTTTCAAATTTCTTGGCATACAGTTCTTGATAGTAATTTCTTACAATCCTTTGTATTTCTTGCTGTATTACTTGCTGTCAATATGTTTCTTGAAGTCCTCAAAGATTTTCTTGATGTATTTAGGTGCTCCTATGTTGGGTGCATATATATTTACAATGTTTATGTCTTCCTGGTGGATTCTTCCCTTGAGTATTATGAAGTGACCTTCTGGGTCTCTCTTTATGGCTCTTCTTTTGAAGTCTATTTTGTCTGATATGAGTATTGCTATCCCAGCTTTTTTTTTCCTGTCCATTTGCTTGAAAAATTTGTTTCCAGCCCATCACTTTGAGTCTGTGTAGGTCTTTTGTCCTGAGGTTGGTCTCTTGTAGGCAGCATATGTGTGGGTCATGCTTTCTTATCCATTCAGCTACTCTATTCCTTTTGATTGGAGTATCTAATCCATTTACGTTTAAGGTTATTATTGATAGGTACTTATTCATTGCCATTTTTGTACCTGTGTTCCTCTCCCTCTCTCTCTCTTTTCCTTCCTTTCTTTAAAACAGTTTCTTTAGTATCTCTTGAAGAACTGGTTTGGTTGAGGTGTATTCTTTTAGACTTCTTTTGTCTGGGAAGCTCCTTATTTGGGCTTCTATCTTGATTGAAAGCCTTGCTGGGTTAAGTAGTCTTGGTTGCAGGCCTTTGGTTCTCATTACTTGGACTATCTTGCCATTGTCTTCTGGCTTGGAGTGTTTCCATTGAGAAGTCAGGTGCTAACCTGATCGGGGCTCCCTTGTATGTTACTTCCTGTTTGTCCCTTGCTGCCTTTAAGATTCTCTCTTTGTCTTGGAATTTTGTCATTTTAATTATGATGTGTCTTGAAGTAGGTCTCTTTGGGTTCCTCTTGATTGGGGCTCTCTGTGTTTCCTGGATATCTGTGACTTTTTGTCTTATCAAATTTGGGAGCTTTTCCATCATTACTTTTTCAAATAGGTTTTCTATCTCTTGCTCTTCTTCTATTCCTTCACGAATCCCTATTATATGGATATTATTATGTTTCACATTGTCTGGCATTTCTCTTAATTCCTCTTCATTCTTTCTGAGCCTCTTTTTCTTTTCTTTTTCTTTCTGGGTGTTTTTTCCTACTTTGTCCTCCACCTCGCTGATCCAATCTTCTGCTTCATCAATTCTGCTTTTCATTCCTTCCACTGTGTTCTTCAGTTCGGAAATTGTATTTTTCATTTCCTCTTGGCTCTTGTTGATAGTTTCTATTTCCTTTTTTTATGTTGATATAGTTTGCAGTGAGTTCATAGTAGCTTTCCTGTAGTTTCGGGTAGCTCATTGAGAGCTCTTGGAGCTTCCTGACAACCATTGCTTTGTACTCAAAATCTGATAGTTGAATTGCCTCCATTTTATTAAGCATTCTTTTTGGGGCTTCCTCCTTTTCTTTTGTTTGGGGATTGTTGCTTTGTCTTCGCATTGTTTGTGAGGCTCTTCTTGTTAGGCTCAGCTTCTTAAATTGATTTGTTCTGGTTCCCTGGGTTTATGGTGTGAACTTCTGTGGTAGAATACCTGTGAGATTCAATGGTGCTGTCTCCTTCAGGTATCCTGGTGTTCACAGCTTCCAGTGTCTCAGCTGCTGAAATGCTCTCTCTTTGGGACCAACTCTGGTTTTTCCACAGTTACAGGGTTTTTTGTTTGTTTGTTTGTTTTGGTTTGTTTTGATTTTTGTCTCTCTCATGGATATTTAAAAAGAGAAAAGAGGAAGAAAACAAAGAAAAGAAGAAAAAATGAAAAGACAAGAAAGAAAAGCAGAAAGAAAAAGAAAAAAAGAGAAAGGAAGAAGAGATAAGATTGGAAATAAAGGAAGAAGGAATAAAACAGGAAAGAAGTAATGAGAAGCAATATGAGTTGACAGGTAAAAAAGATAAAAATAATGAAAAAATTAAAAACCAAAACAAAAACACCAATTCTTATTGTTATAAATCTTGCCAAGCTGGTTTTTCTGGCCTTGCTGACTACAATGGCCAAGGGGTAACAGTATCGCTCTTCTCCCTGTTTAGCACTCAGTTATCTTTGCGCTACTGCCCTCAGAGCTAGCCCAAGGCCTCTCTGCACAGGGCCTCAGGCGTATCTTCTGAGGCAGCGTGCACCTACTGAGGTCATGTGCAGGCACTTATGATCTCTCAGCCTTCCACACACATGTGCTGACTGTCATGCGGTCGTGAATTGACTCCCACGCAGGTCACGTGCAGGTGCCTTAGATCTCCCAGCCATCCACACTGGGCACCAACTGTCATGTGGGCACCAATTGGTCGCCACACAGGTCTCCGATGGCATGCACGCTCTGAGCGACTGCAGTGCAGGTACCTGGTGTCACATGGGCGCCGAGAGACTGCAGCACAGTTCCCCCTGTGGTGCGCTGGCATGGATGGATCCCCGTGCAGCTGTCCCAATGGTGCGTGAGCTCTGACACACAGTCCTCCCAGGGCAATGAGATCTTAACTCCACTCTGTGAGGTTTCAAGCAACCAGGTTTTTCCCAGTGCTGCTGAAACCTTGTTTGGCTGAGCAGGGAGCAGTTGACCCATCTCCCTCCCTCCCTAGAGTCTTATGGCCAGCTCTGGCCCAGGATCTCAGCCCCCACCCTGGTCTCAGTGCTGCTGGTGTACTCTCCTTACTATCTGATTTTTCAATGTCCACTGCAATTTTCAATCTCCTGTTTTCAAATATGCTGTGTTTCTGATGTCTGTTTGCTCTGTTCTACTGTAAATCGTCTAGGTTTTTCTCCTGTGTATAGGGAGAAGTGGAATGTGCTTCCTACTACTGCACTGCCATCTTCCTTCCTCCTGTTTTCTTTTCTTATCCTGGTTTATTGCATTCTGCTACTGCATCTTTAAAAATTTCCATGGTACCTAGGAGTATATGATGTTCACAAATTTTAATTTAGCAATCAGGATGCCCAAAAAGATCAAGAGGACAAATAAGAGGAATGGATAGAGATTGAGAATACCATTTCATTCCAGGTATAATTAAATTTTACTTCTGGTTTCCTTAAAACTAAATTGGCAGAAAATGATAAATAAAATGGGTTTTATTGAATTAAAAATATTTATTCTTCTAAAGAAAAAAATTAAGAAAAATGTAAGGCAAGCCACAGATTGGAAGAAATACTTGCAATGCATACAATTTTATACAACTTATGCAGTTAATAACAATGTTTAAAATGTAAACAAACACTTCAAAAATGGAGATATATGAATGAGCACAAAGTACATACAACCCTAATCACCAGGGAAATGAAAATTAAAATATGGTGATACCATCCCAAATCCTTTAGAATGGCTATTGTTAAGAAGACTGACAATGTCACGTGTTGGGTAAGACATAGAGGAACTGGAACTCTCATACATCGTCAGGGGGATGCAAAGTTGAATGGCCACTTTGGAAAACATAATGTGTGGTTTAATTTATATGAAATCCTAGAAATGGAAAAAAAAAAAAACTACTGTGCCAGATGGCAGAGCAGTCTGCATCAGTAGTTGTATAAGTGTATTGAGAAAATTCATCAAACTTTACACTAAAGGGGAAATTTTATTTTGGGTAAATAATACCTCAGTAAATCTGGGGGGGGGGGTAGTAAATGGTGACATTTACATTGGAAAGATAAATGTGGAGTAACTCTTTTTTATAGTAAATGGTAGAGCACTGCAACTTCTGACCTGCTATCTAATTTGATTTTTAGGCTTCTTTGCATCTCATTTTTATGTTTTTTTTTTTTCAGGCATGCTTTGAAGAAAATAACATAAATGTTTGAAGTACCTTAATTTTTTTCATAAAAACTCCAATATAAATGCTACATAAACCCTTATGAGCATGCTATAAATCCACAGCAACTTGCAAATATGTGATTAACAATTTAGGTTGGAAAATGAAGACAGACTACTGACTCCATATATTTCACTCCCTTTGTTTCTAAAATGTGTGCTGTTGGACTGTGATTAAATTGCTTGGCTAAAGCACTGAAAACACACTGAAAGAAAGAATACTACTAAAAATATGTACTTTATTCACTGAGAAATATTAAAATCAAAGCTTAATTTGACAGCTTAAATGGTATTGGTCCAACAATAAATACTGGTATGTTTCAATAGTGACCTCTTTTCCCTTGGGTCTTTGAAACCTGAGATCCACTTTGATTTTTTGAAACAAAATGTGTGTGCATGGGAACTGCCAGAATTATGCTTTAAAAATATAGGCAGTAGGACCATGAAGAGCGTACAGAAAGACAGCCCCAAATTATAAATCTCTGTGGGCAGAGGGTTTTTCAAAACACAATTTCTGGAAAATCCCTTGCATTTCTAATCTACAGTGTGGTACATTAAGCAGGGTTTAGAAATCTGATATCCAAGGGTATATCTGTGGAAACAGAACACATATGCCTGATTTTAAATGTCAAAGCAATCTCTTCCTTTTTTCTCCTGCTTTCTCTTCTTATGCTTCCTTTGGCTTCAGGACTTCTTATCTACTGATAGCAGTTTAGAACACATCTCTCTCTCTCTCTCTCCCCCCTCCACTTCCCTCTCATCCCCCCTCACCCTTTGTCTCTCTCTTGCCAGCAGGTGTGTCAATTTCATCCATATCTGATATTTTATTATTTATATATTCTCTTAAGTGATAATAAAAAATTTAGTAAAATCCAGGTTGTTGGACAAAGTATGGCATGCTAGGGCCTTAGAGCATTTGCTGATTATAGGGGCCTGTGGCTTATGAGAGATGGATTCTTAGCAACAGTAGGCTTGGAAGTCAGACTGGGTTTGAATACTGGCTCTGCTGTTGGTTCTGTCTTTACTGTGGACATGACTTTGAGCTAGTGTCAACCAAATGTTTATTAATTTCCTTAAGCTTAATTTCCTCATTTGTAAAAGGGGATTAATACATTAAATATTGTTGAGAGGGTTAGGGAACCTAAAGCCCAAATGTCCCTTAGGTTTGCAACTAAATCTCTAATATTGTAGCCTCCCATCAATCAAATGAAAAGATCACCACCTGTGTTTTTCTAGGGTTCCTAGGAACCCTGTTTCACATATAAGCTGAGCAGTGACTGCATCTCTACAATCAGCTCTGCCCTGCTGTCCTTGGCTACCCTGCTCAACTGGGTTGAGACTGATCTGGGCTAGATTCTCAGAAGTGGTATCTCAACATGTGTAGGTCCCTGGAGTGGTACCTGGAGCTTCTGTTCCCCATGTCCCCACTTCTCTGCTGCTCTGCATAGCCACTGGAGAGAGGAGAGTGTCTTCTGTTTGTAGCTCTGCCCTCCACCCAAATTAATAAGAATATTTATTCCAAGGTACTAAATTTGTTTTGGAGTGCCTGGCCTTTCTTCCTCTGTGGCAATTAGACTCTCAGACGCTTTGTTGTTCCTATCACTATTAGCTCATCTCCAGTTCCTCCTATCCATGAGACTGACCTTTATGTACATGCCTGGACCCAAAGGGTGAAGTGTCTATGTATGTGTGTTCCCAAGGGGCTCCTGGGTTGTGTAGTCAAAGAACATGTATAAAGTGCCCATGGACAAAAACAAGGGGTGAGGATTGACTGTGGGAGGTGGGGGTGGGTAGAGCAGGGGAGAGTAATGGGAGAAAAATGGGAACATCTGTAATTGAACAACAGTAAAAAAAAAGAAGAAAAAGATCAGTAGGTGAACTAGACAGGTTTATTTATTTGTCATTCAGCAAATACTGATCACTACACTAAGAGCTAAGGAATCATGGTGGATAAGATAGATTTGGTAAGTATCCTTACAGAAATTTCAGTCTAGTGGCAGTAATTCCAATTAATATTCAACTTCCAAGGCAAATAAAATAATGTGCTGAAGGGAGGGTAAGCAGTAAACTATAATGTCTAAGTGGATTGGTGGATGTGAGGGAAGCTTCCTGCAAAAATGAGGTTAGTGCTTATCGGAGAGAAAAATCAATGCTTCTAATGAAAGGGAAAAATGTTAGAGTAAGGGCAAGGGAGACAGGGCTGTGCAAAACTGTGCAAAAGGGAGTATCCCCTAACAGGAATAGCATGGTGTAAAAAAGTGAAGATTGGAGACAGTGAGCTGTGGGTCAGAAATGGGAAGCCATAACGTGGGATGGAGCATGTTATAACCCAGTCACCATCAGAGAATGATTGCTGGAATTAGGGTTTCCAACAGTTCTCAATGGATCAGCCTTTTCCTGGCCAGGTACTTTCAGCCTGAGCAGACAGGCAACCACCCAACGCAGAAAGGCTGCAGCCTGGACCAGCTGATGGTGACCCACAAGAAATATGACCTATGATTTCTGTAACTCCCTTTGGCAAAGCCGGCATTCCTATCAAAACCCAAAGAAATAGGAGGTCTCATCACAATATTCTGACCAACTACAAAATAATGAACACAGAGCCCATACTACTGAGAAAGTGAAATTTTCTATTACTGCTCAAATTCAGCCATCTTTCCTTTTTCTTCCTGAAAACATGGTAGATGGAGATATTTTCCATCCCTGCAGCACTGGCTCACTGTTGTGCTTCCGTTCCTTTCAGATGTCTCTCTTATACAGTTATAAGAAAAGCATACACCAAAGAAATGAGGACATCTCTTTGACGGCATTTTGCATTTCCTGTGGCAGGTCAACAGGATGTTTCTGAACGTAGAAACTTTGACCTCAAACAATAAGAAGAGCAACTTTAAATGAAAAGATGACCAGGCCTACCTGCCTGGCTCTCTTGTTTCTTTCAGGATGACACACTGATGTCTGGATGTGGACAGATTCCAGTGACATCATTTTTGGTTTTTGACTTCTAAAGTGATTGCTTTTTCATTTTGAATCCCACAATTTTTAAAAACCTAATGCTCTATTCTTCAAAGCACTTCAACTATAAAATAAAACAATTATTAAAAGTACATAAAACATCTGTATGTAGTTTAGCAAGTAATTATACAATACTCAGAAATATCACCCAAACTGAGATATAGGACTTTGTTGCATTTCCAATATCCTAATGTGAAGAAGACTGGAATATACAGTCCTTGTTTTTCTTTATAATTTTTACTACTTCTGGTTATAGCCCAAATATTGAAGTTTAGTTTGGGGTTTTGGGGGGGGTTTGGAAATTTAAGTAAATGGAATTATTTTGTACTTATTCACTTATGTTTTGTTTCCTTTACTCATTCTATGTTAGTATTCATCCATGTTGAGAGTGGCTATTCATTTTCATTGCTATGTAATATTCTATTATAGAACAGATCACAATTTGTTCATCTGCTCTAGGCCTGATGGTATTTGTCTTGTTTCCAATTTTTTATCATTGTAAACAAGGTCATAATGAACACATATGTGGCCCTGCACATGTGTGTACAAGTTTCTTCCAACTGTATCCATAGGAGTGTCATTGATGGATCATTGTGCACGCCTATCTCCTACCTTACAGGATAATACCAAACTTTTTTCTTTCTTTTTTTTTTTTGCTTAAAAAATATTTCTTTTTTTTAAATTTATTTTAATTGTTGTTCTTGTACAGTTTTCTGTCTTTTGCTCCCATTCCAGCCCACCTCCCCAGCCCTCCCCATCCCCCTCCCATTTCCACCCCCGCTATTTTTGTCCATGTGACCTTTATACTTGTTGCTCCAAACCCTTCCCCTTTCCCCCTGAAATTCCCTCCCCTCTCCCCTCTGGTGACTCCAAACTTTTTTTCAAAGAAGTTTATACTCCCAACAAATTATCAACATCCTTTGATCACCTACTGTGTAATTTAGATCTTAAGGGAAAAAATCAATGAACAAAATGGACAAACTTCCTGAACTCATTTCATTTACATTCTAGTGGATGGTGACATGTAATAAATAATGATATCATATTTCAAGTGGTAAAAAGTGGGATAATAACACATAGTATGGAAGTAGATACTGAGAGTGGGGTACTCCTTTAAACAAGGTGATTGGGGTGGACTTTCTGCCTTTCTGAGGAGGTCAGGGTCATACTTAAAGAATTGTGCCCTTATGTTGGTTGTAATTTATATTTCCTTAATTACTAAACATATGGGTATCTTTTCATATATATTCTTGGCTATTTGAATTTCCCCCTTTGTGAAGCTCCTGTTCAAGTTGTTTTGTCTATTTTTGTGTCACTTTGCCTTATTTTCTTAATGATTCTTTAGGAGTGTTTCATTTCCTAATGGTACCTTTTGATTAACAAAATTAAAATTATGTAGTTTGATTTATCAATCTTTTCTACATGAAGCTGTGCTTTTTCTTATTTCCTTTTTGTAATCCTATCTCTGTTGAGTTCAAGATTTCAGACCCTGGGCTTTCCACATGGGCCTGAGACCCTGAGCCTACACTCTTTGATTTTTCCTCTTTTCCCAGGGAAAATGCCAACTGGAGCATTCCTACTTTCTGAGCAGTTGTGTGACTAGCTATGCTACACGCTGTCTCTGGCCTCCGTGCCATGGTGGACACTGCTTTCTGCCTGGGAACATACTTCCTTTCTGTTCTTGTCTGTCTTCCACCTCCTTTGGAAAATACCCACCCACTTTGGAGTCTCCCTTAGTCCCACCCCAACCCTGAGCTTGGATTAGGACCCCCCACATCAGTCTTCCTGTTGGGCCCATTGTATACCGTTCTCACTGCCCTGACACAATGCATACAAAGTATTTGTATCTTTAAAAAGAAGTAACTGTATTAACCTTCTATACCAATGATTTTTAACCTTTTTCATCACACACAAACTAATTACTAAAATTCTGAACCACACCAAAAATACGTAGTATGATTTTTGCCAGTCTGACAAAAACAGGTATAATTTTGATTCAGTCACACTGGACAGCTACTGTTGTGTTGGCTATTGTCATTTTTTTAATTTGACAACCTAAAAGAAAAGAGGTCAGTGCCCCTGACTGAATAGTCAGGTATTGAATGATGTAAAAATTCTTGCAGCACATTGGTTGAAAATTGTTGCTTTATACTATGTACTCCACAATGACCAGGGCAGCTGACTAATCCTTGAAAGCCCAATGCCCAGCACAGTGCTTAGCATGTGATGGGCACCCAACGATTGCTTAATGATCTGGAAATTAACTCTGAAAACATCAAGGTCATCAATGTAATGAGTTCTGCTGACTGACTGAATTTTATTTTACTCATATTTTATTTTTCTAAATATTAATTTATTTATTTTTACAGAGAGAGGAAAGGTGGGAGAAAGAGAGGGAAAGAAACATCAATGGGTAGCATATGTGCCTGGATGGGGGATGAACACACAATTTAAGGATGTGACCTGATAGGGAATTGAATTGGTGACCTTTCATTTTCTAGTATGATGACCAACCAACTGAGTCACATGGTCAAAGCCAGAATACATTTTTGACATTTCTTTTTTTTTAATTTTTAAAAATGAGCTTATTGATTTTAGAGAATGGAGGAAGAGAGAAGAAATATAGATGTGAGAGAGAGACATTGATTGGTTGCCTTCCATCTGTGCCCTGACCAGGGATTGAACCCGCAACCTAGGTATGTGCCTTGACTGGATTATTAAACCCTCAACCTTTTGGATTATGGAATGATGCTCCAACCAACTGAACCACATTGTCAAGGGTAATTTTAGACATTTCTGTAAGCTCATTATTAAAGTGAGAATTTTCTCTTAACTATCATTAATTACTACTAGGATTTCTTTCTCAACAAACAGGTGCTGGTAGTGGGGTTGAGAATAGAGGGGAGAAAAAGGGGACACTTGGTGATTTGCTAGGATAACCAGAGACCCTCAAAGCCAGCTGTGGATACTGGATAAAAGGCCATAATCAAATCTGCAGAAGCATCTCTGTCCCAGAACCTAGAAGAAACAGTTATTCCATGTTTTTTAGAGGTATGCAAAGCTTGGCAAATATGAAGAGTGAGCTCCATGTGTGATTTGGATGAATTTGAAATTGCCCCTATGTGGATTTTGTGCTATTCATGCTGTTTATCTTTTAAAAATAGGGCAGTGGTTACACAGCTGAAGCTCTGAGCCTGCCCAGCTCCCTGCATGACTCTGCCTGCTCCAAAGCTTGACAGCACTTCCTTCCTGACCTCGAGTGGCTTCCTGCTCTGGCCTTATCGCACACAAAACTTGACACTGTGCTGGAATGCACTTAAAGTCCATACATGGAAATCTCTTGCTTTCTACATTTACAAACAGCTGCCATCTACTAAACGGTTTCTTTTTTTCTTTTTTTTTTCCAGACTTTCTTTACTATAGTAGGGTAGGATTAATACATTTCCAAAAGAGCAAGGAAAAAAGCACTTTCCATCTCTATCGCTAGTTTCCAAATGAAATTTCAATCTGTTGTTTTATGAGCCAAAGAAATAATTAGTAAGTATGACATATATGTATACATTAGCAAGAGAGTGGTGATGGGAAGCTCCAGTATTTATGGGGGATTTGGGAAATGGCTACCCATGTAAAGTGAATTATACAATTACATATTTTCATTGCCATTTTATTACATCTCCACCTTGAATAACAGTGATGGGCAGTTTGATTGTGAATATTGTTATATAAAAATAATCTTCTAGTACTGATATCTTTGGCTTCTTTTGCAAATTTTAAGTGTTTAGGTAATTATGAAAGGCCTTTTGTTCCCATCATCTGAGATATCCTGATATAATTCTTTCTTTCTCCCACAAAATTTCAAGGTACATATGAGATAATCTTCACATCAAAAATTAAAATTTGGAATGCCAAATCAATCAAAGATAAATGGGGCTTACAAAACTTTTAAAGGTTAATTAAGTTTCAGAGACAAAGAACACACACTGCTCTCTGCTTTCAATGCATTTTAAAAAGCTACTTTGTAAATAATTTAAAATTTGGAAAGGTGCTGATCTGGAAATTTCAAGGGATTAATGGAGAAAAAAAGCAGTTTACAGGAGGTTCCTGGGAGTGTCTTGGCTTTCTAAATTTAATTGCTTGTCATGAGCTCATCAACTTCTTAAGATATGATCTTTTACCCAGCCTGGGGGAATTTCCTCAGATGTGATTAAAGAGTGGGCTGGGCCATGTCCTCAGAGTCAGAATGTTTAATATTGGAAGCATGAACTCTCCTGGAGCCTTCCCAATTTTATTTCAGAGGAATTCCCCCTTGAAGAACAACTCCCACGATAGAAGGCAGGGGACAGAGGAAGCCTTCTGAAATGTATTTATTATTTTCATTTGGAAGTTGAAAAGTCTCCCTTTGCCTCTTTATAAACTACTTAAGTAAGAGTCAGAGGGAACAATTTGAAGTCTCTTCCATAGAATGAATAAATTAAACAAGTGAAGACTACTCAAAAATACTTGTTGAAGTTCACAATCATCTTGAGTTATTATAAAGCACATGACTTCAACCATTTCAGGAAGCCTGATGGACCCCTTGGGTGAGGGAGTCTAGGTTTTTCATTGATTCCTAAAGAAAAAGGCAGCTTTGACAAAGCTTCTCCATGTGAATATAAACTCCCCTGTGACATGTGATGAAGCTGAAATACATGAAATTTGAGGTCTGTCAGGAAAAAGTACAGCCATTGTTAATAGAATGAGAATGGTTTGTGTGACATCTATGTAACCTGGTAGCTAAGGAAAGTGCACTGGAATGTGCATGTGTGAACAATGATGACTTCACCCTACTAGTTAGTGGGGGTGGTAGACACCGTTGATTGAGCATGTGTACTGTGGGGCTGTCGTATTCAGAATGACTGAGTGGGTAGAGCAAGGAATCTGCATCAAATTTTGCATTAAGATGGAACATTCCTCCATGGTAACTATTTGGATGATTCAGAAAGCTGCAGCTACGGACAACTAGTACTGGCAGCATCATTTTGACA
This sequence comes from Anoura caudifer, assembly GCA_004027475.1. Taxonomy (NCBI): domain Eukaryota; kingdom Metazoa; phylum Chordata; class Mammalia; order Chiroptera; family Phyllostomidae; genus Anoura; species Anoura caudifer. The sequence continues at coordinate 36,275 of PVKU01008162.1, forward strand.
ATGCACCCACTCATGCATCACATCTCGTGCAGAGTTTGGCAAAACATCAAATCACCCAGGAGACTCAGATCCCCTACAGCCCCAGTTAGGAGCCCTGTGACTTCTGGCTTTTCTGAAAACTAAAATCACCTTTGAAAGGGAAGAGATTTCAGACCATCAATTAGTTTCAGGAATATATGACAAGGCAGCTCATAGTGATTGGGAGAACTGTGTGAGGTCCCAAGGTGCCTACTCTGAAGGGGACTCCGGAATCCTTGTCTTGATACAGTGTTTCTTATATTTTGTATCTTCTTCAATAAATGCCTCTATTTTTCATGTTACATGGCTGGATACCTTCTGGACAAACTTCGTTTATGAAGGATAGAGGACTGATTGAGGGCTGGAGTATGAGGGAAAGCTTCTCTGTGGAGATTGTATTTAAGCTACAGTCAGATGGAAGAGAAGCAGCCCGCTGTGTTCAAAGGCCTGTGGGTTCACAATGCCCTTGGAGTGCAGCACGGGTAGAAGTAATGAGGGGGGAGGGAATCTGGGGTGGTAGGCAAGGGCTAGATGATGCAAGGGCTCCTAGGTCATGGTAAAAGTTTTAGATTTTTAAGAGTTGTAATATACACAACATATAATTTACCATTTTAACCATTCTTAAGTGTGCAGTTCGGTGGCATTAGCTACACACATGTTGTTGTATAACCATTACCACCTTCCTTCTCCATAATTGTTTTCATCTTTTGAAACTGAACTCTAAATCCATTAAAAAATTTCCCTTTCCCCCTCATCATAGCCCCTAGCAACCACTCTTGTACCTCTGCCTTTATGAATGTAGAGGTTATATAAACAGAATCATACAGTATTTTTCTAGTTTATTTCACTTAGCAAGTTTATATACGTTTTTGCATATGGCAGGGTTTACTTTTTTAAGGCTGAATAATACTTGATTGTATGTATATTCCACATTGTCTTTAAGGATGGACATTTGGCTACTGTGAATAGTGCTGTAACATACTCTACAACAATGTACAAACATCAGTTTTGAGAATCTACTTTCAATTCTTTTGGATATGCTCCTAGAAGTGGAATTGCTGATCACATGGTAATTCTCTTTTTAATTCTGTTTTCCACAGCAGCTACAGCTTTTTATATTCCCACCAGCAATGCAAAGGGATTACAGTTTTTTCACATCCTTGCTAGTACTTGTTATTTTCTGTTTTTTGTTTTTTGTTTTTAAATAATAGTAGTCTTAGTGAATGTGAAGAACAGTTTGGAATCTGTAAGTTAGAATCCATTGGATAATTTTATAAGTAGCAATATGATCCTCTTTCTTCTTCTGGACAGTAACTCTGGCTGCTTGGTGGAGAATGAATTGAAGAGAGAGGAGAGAGTAACTGAACAGGTTAATTATAAGAATATTTCAGTGTTCAGGAAAATGATGATGGAGGTAGGGATCAGGATAGTAATTTTAAAGAGAGATATGCATATGCAAGCTATACTTTAGAAGTAAAATTTTGGTCTTGAAGATGGATTGGATGTAGGGGTGGCTGAGAGAGAGAGAGAGAAATCAATAAGATATTAAAGTTTCTGAAATAAACAACTTGGTGGGTGTTGCTGTTATTTTCAGAGATGAGGAAGAGTGAGTGTGTGTGGGTATCAAGATTGGAAATCAAATGCTCATAAAATATTCAATAGAAGCACCAAGAGACAGAAAATTGGATTGGGTAACATGGAAACTGGGAAAACAGATTCAGAAAAGTCAGTAAAATTAAGTAACTTAAGGTCACACAACACAGAATGCAGGTGGCAGAATAAAGAAGCAAACCCAAGATTGTGTGTCTGTGAAGCCTGGTCTTACCAATTCTGTATCACTGCCTTCGAGTCCAAGCAGCTCAATCTCCAGGAATTTGAACCAATGACTATGATTATCTACTTGGAAAAAATCTATAGTAATAAAAAGGAGGCCATGTGGAGTGACCTCTGTGAAGAGTAGTGGGAAACTTTGTCACTCTGATAGTCTTTCAAAAGCAAACCAGTTAAAAAGCTAAGGAGAGCCAAGAAAGGAAATTAGGAAAACACTCTAGGTATTTTTCTACATATATTGCCCACATAATTAATGACTTCTGAAGCATCAGCTATTAACTTTACAGTCTTAAAAGCATAGCATGCTTTCTTGGGACAAATGGCATATTTTCTGGAACCCTCCTTCTGGGAGCTGGAGAAATGCAGGCAAAATAGCACTGGATTTTGTCCTGGGTAGACCTTGGTTTGAATTCTCACTCTGCTTCTTAGCTGTGGGATCATCGTCAAATTACCTAACCTCTCTGTACCTTTTTCTTCATTTGTAAAATGGGGACAATAATTTGATTTTGTGAGGCACATAAAGTGATTAGTTATAGCTGGGTTCAGCTTAGGCTATCTATAAATGGTAGCTATTATTGATAGCTATCTTTATTTCTTTTTCTCTTTTCCTCTTGTAATCTGCATTATGCTTTTCTCCCAGGTGAAAGGAAACAGAAAAAAAAAAAAAACTGCTATTGAACACGGGCCATCAAAGTTTCCATGAAATCTTTGCTAAATCAGGGATGTCATTCTTCCTATTGAATCCATGTCCTAAAATAACTCCTTGACCATCTATAACCCTCCTTGATAGAAGTTACAGATGGAAATGAGTGAGGAGTTCTTATTTCTTACCAGCACTTTTCTAGTTGATTTCTTGGCTCCACTCAGCTTTTTAACTGGTTTGCTTTTGAATGACTCTCACAATGACAAGGTTTCCACTGCTGCTAACAGAGGTCACTCCACACTGTACCAAGACTTCCTGGTGAAACACATGCATGTTCTTTTCCTCAACTGATAGCAGCTTTACCTTTCCTGACTCTCTCTTTCCTAGGACCTAGTGCAGTGGCCAACTTTTTAAATCAAAGGTCAGAGGAACATAAAGCAGGAATTGGCATAGTTTGGGTACTGATAGAACACAGGTGATGGGAGGTGATTGGTGTGGTTTGGGAGAGAAAGGACAACACCGCCTGGCAGGGGCAGAGGCTGAGGGAGTAGAAACTGGTCTGAGAAATAAGTGACAAGTTTGAAGTCACTAAGCAATCATCAGATGGTTAGAAGTAGGGACTGGGGCTTGTGGAAGGTTCCAGAATTGAGATACACTCTGGTGATCTTTTGTATGAAAATGGAAGGTAGACAGGGGGTGGTTGGGTCACCATGAGGAGGCAGAATGTGGGCAGAAAATGCTGTGGAGTCAGAATTTAAGACTGACTACATTGTAGAGTAGGAGAAGAAAAAGGACCAACAACATTAGTGGGAAGTAGAAATCTGCCATCTCAGAATATAAAATGGGGCACAGGATTACCATATCCAAGAGATGACAGCACTGAAGGTACCAGAAGGTTAGGAATGAAAGGCAGGTCATGGCACTTCGCAGCTCTCACTAACTGGTGACTATAGAAGTACCTGTTTCAGAGAGTGAGGGAGAAGTTTCGTTCTCACATTAAAGGGAGATGGGTCATTAAATTGAGGGCTTGGCAGGTGAAGAAAACATTTAGCATAGAAATAATTTTTTTTATTTTCTATTTATTTATTATTGATTTATTTATTTTGTATTGTTGACACTGTTATAGATGTCTTCCCTTCCCCCTGCCTTTACCTTTCCACCCAGTCCCTGCCCATCACCCTGGTCTTCACCACATTGTTGTCTGTGTCTGTAGGCTATGCATATATGCAAATAAATGTGTTTTTTGGCTAATCTCTTGCAGTTATCCTCACCTTGTGCCCCTCTGAGATCTGTTAGTCTGTTCTGTGTATTCAGGCCTCCAGTTTTATTTCATTCATCAGCTTATTTTATTTATCAGATTCCACATATGAGTAAGATCATATTGTATTTGTTTTTCTCTGATTGGCTTATTTTACTTAACATAATAATCTTCAGGTCTATCCATGCTGTTGCAAAGTGTAAGATTTCCTTCTTTTTAACAGCCATGTAGTATTCTATTGTGTAAATGTACCACATCTTTTTTTATCCATTCATCTACTGATGGGCACTTTGTTTCCAGAGCTTAGCTATTATAAATAATGCTGCAATGAACATAGGGGTGCATATATTCTTTCCAATTAACATTTCAGGATTTTTATGATCTATTCCCAGAAGTGGAATTTGCTGGTTCATAAGGCAGTTTCATTTTTAGTTTTTTGAGGAAACTTCTGCCAGAATGGCTACCATCAATAGAATAGTCTTTTGAGAAGGATCTGCAGCAAATTAAATTTGATCAAATTATTTTTTGAAAATTGCCACAAATTTAGGCACTGTTTTCAACAGATTATATAAATACAGATTTTTAATAAATTAAAGACATAGACACAATACTGCTTTTACCAAAAAGGTTTCAAAACTACTGAAGTATTTAAGAAACAACATTCAATTTTCTCCTTACATTTCAATTTGACCTGACACACCCAAACTAAAGTACCTTTCAACTATTTTCAACCAATTTTTGAGAATTTTTTTGTATTTACTATTTTGAAACAGTTTAATTTTTATTTTTAAATAAAATTTAAGGTTTATTTACTGAGTTTATAGTGTGCATCTTAATTTTGCTGCATCCAGCGAGTCTTAGATTTTCTACATACTAATAAGAATTGACCCTAAACTACTTTCCAATTTACCTTTAAATGAGTAAGCTTCCAGGCAGGAGGTCAAGAATCTTGCTGTACCTTGGTCCCCTCCCTTTGAGAAAATGACACATTACGGAAACTATTAGTTCTTAAGAGGGGAGTTGTTATTTCCAAGATTGAAAAAGAGATATACTATTTCAAAAGATTCACCTCTTTCCCTGTTATCTCTCTTGTTTGTATAGATGGTAAGGTTCATATAAGGAAACCTAGCCTCATAGCACTTTTCCTTTTGAGGGTGTTTGTAATGTTTGTGTGTGCCAAAATGCCTGAGTTTATTAATATTCACTACACATTGTGTTTATTTCTGTTTCATCAAGGTTTTGCCAGATTATGGCCTGTCTGTGTCTGATAGCGTCTGTGTTTGTATATGAGCACAGGGTCATCTGATAACGAATTGTCGCATCATGCGATTAAGCGATGTTTAAAATGGTTGTAAGCCAGAAGAGTTTGACTCCCAGCACACTTTTAGAAGTTCTGATCAACAAAAGAAAGTTCAAGGTATCTTGAAAGAGGTCATTGATTACAACCAGCATCTTGATCATTCTGAACATGTTCCTTCCTGCAGAGACACAATTAAAATAATGTTGTACAGTAGAAATTTTTCATTGTTGGAGGAAGGACACTTTTTTCAGAGGTAAATCAATGTAAAATCTATCTTCTGTTTAAGAAGATAAAAGCAAATAGTTTTAGAAGTTCACTCAATGAATTATAGAAGAGTTGATGCTTTATTACATGCATCATTTCCCAAATGCTATCTGTGATGACTTTCTCTGCCACATCCAAGGCCACGTGGACAGACTAGGAGCATTGTGGGACAAGGATTCTCTTTTATTTACTTTTGTATCCCTGGTGTGGTTTTGTGGTGTACAGTAAATGCCTTGTAAGTTTCAGCTGAAAGACTGGATGAATTCTTGAAACAAATCCAGGAATATTAACAAACATTTAAACTTTGACTTATAATAGTGTTACTATAGTTTTTGTATTGATATCTAATCTCCAATTTATCATTGTTATAATCAGCTATAAAAATGAATTAGTCTGGAAAGTACTGGAAGAAAGTTTTTCCTGATAGCTAAAGGTAAGAAACAATGCCATCCTCATTACTAGTGGTTTTGTGCTCCAGGGAAAATTCTAAAATTAGAGTTTTTCTTTATTATTTTTTTGGCCTTGGGCACATCTTCTAAATGCTATGGGCATATTATCTTGTTAAAACTTAAGAAAATGTGCAAATGAAATCAACCTGTGCTCTCTTTCATAAAGTCTGGTAATTTTAGTAATCCGTTGCCCTGTGAGATACAAGGCAACTCTGCTTCCTCTGCCGTCTGTTTTTTCTTCCTTTCTTTCAAAATAACCTGCCATCTTTCCAAAATAAACATGAAGGGGAAATACATTAGTGGGTATGTAATCTCTCAGATATCTGGAGCAGCATGACTGTAAAAAAATAGTAAAAATAAAAGTCATCAGAAATCTATTTTGGTTTTGTAAGACTTGTTAGTGTTCTTGTCTTTTCTTTATAAGATTTTTGAAAATAAACATTTATACTTATGTTAAAAGTTTTCCATAGTGAAAATGAAATAACTATCTGGCTAGAACTTATTTTCTCTTGATTTCTAAGGTTATAATTTTGGTGAACATCATCAAAGTCATTATTTTATAGATTTTTAACATTCCAGAATTATAATGTCATATTATATTTCTATTCAATAATTATAAAGACTTATTCTAATGCTCTTATCTAATAAGTATGTTAATCATTTAATTATGTTATATGTATTAATTATAAAATGCATATTTAGCATTCATATTTAGATTCCTTGAATTTAAAGATACTTTTAGGATTCCTTTCAATCCTGAAGGGTCTTTGATATTTAAGAAACATTTAGAAAACTGGCTTGCTCAAAATACTGATGAATAACGTTACTACTTTCAATTTATATTTTGGAAAATACAATGATCACTCTCTTTTTCCTTTCTCCTGTTCTTTTCCTCCTCCTCCTCTTCATTTGCATTTTTTCATTGTCAACAAATATTTGTTTAGCATCTTCTGTGGTACTGTGCAAGAAAAGTTCAAAGTTTTCAACTACTGTTCTTAGATCTAAAGGAAGAGGCTGACCTAAGAGTCAAATCCTGACTCATTTTATATCATGACCATGGCCAGGAGCAGACCACTAGAAGTATAATACAGATTTGTTAATAAAAATCCCCTTGTTTTGGAGTCTGTGATAATTTGTAGGAATATAACTTACCAGTCCAGGAGAGAGGATTTGCCAAACAATTTATTTGCCAAGCATCATAAGATAATAATGTTGACTTCTCTTAAGCAAGTCAACTGCTTTTGCCCAGACATATGATTATGAGACCTGAGGATCCCAATTACAGATCATTCTTATCTTGTCACTAAAGTTACAAGGAGGTTTACTTGTAAGAAGACCTTAGTAACCATGAGAATCTTAAAGATAGGTAAACAAATTACAAAATGATTCTTTAGTTTAGACTGACTGCAACCTTAAATTCCAAACTACCCTGACAGTCATAACACATGATATGTATAGATCTTCCCTTGCCTTTGAATATTGAGTTATTACAATTCTACATGCTAAAAAGGGCCCATTGTTCATTGTCTGGTGGAGTCCTCCAGCCAGGACTCTGGAAGGAGAGCCTGTGAGAATGAGCCCATTGCTAAGCCCCTCTTTGGGTGAGGAGGGTCAGTTCTGAGGTTGTATGTCTTGATAATGTGGACATCAACCATAACTCCTAGTGGCTCTCTATCTGAAATGGACGTTTCTTCTCACTATAGGGTGAGGGCTTGACTGGGACTAGAGATGGGGTAGGAAGGACAGATATCCTCTGCCAGGATCCAGCAATTCCACTTCACAGTCCTTTCTCTGAATAGTTTCAATGGCTCACCTCTCCCACCCAGTGGGAGTGGAACAAAAGTTGCTCAATTCATAAAAGAGAAGAAAGAACAACAGTGCTTATTGACACAGTTTGTCTCTATGTACCTGTGCTGACCTAGGTCTGACAGATTTCCTTTTGATAGATGATCAACTGGCTTCCAGTTCACTTGAGCCTTCAGATTCAATCTGCAGAAAACAAGCCTATCCACAGTCATCATAGCTTTAGTCTGAGGATTATAACTAAAGCTCTTAGAGATAGGAAGAAAAGTTCAATTAAAATGTGTAGCCACACTTTCTCAGGGCAGAGCTGTGGAGCATTTCTGGCCTGAGTATCTTGGCAAACCAAAATGCCTAGTTTTAATTAGATGGGAGAGGGGGGTGGCATCAGTGAAGTTAATTCTTTTACCCCCAAATTACCAAGTAGGAAAAGTTCAGTGTTGGAATTGAAATCCCAAGCTAAGTAGTCAGCCTCCTTGCATAAACACAGCTTTAAGATCTTTGGGCAGGTTACTAAATCTATCACCTCAGTTTTGACATACAATTGTCCCCCATGATCCATGGGGGACATGTTTTAAGGGCCCCAGGGAATAGTAACAAGTCCTATATATGCTGTGTTTTTTTTTTCTATACATAAATACCTATGATAAAGTTTAGCTTATGAATTAGGCACAATAAGAATAACAGCAATAATAAGATAGAACAGTTATAATAATATATTGAAATTGAAGTTATGTGAATGACTTTGGGCCATTGTTAGGTAAAATAAAAGTTACTTGAACACAAACACTGTGATACTGCAACAGTTGATCTACTAACCCAGATGGCTACTCAGTGACTATCACGTGGGCAGCATCCATAGCGTGAATATGCTGGACAAAGGGATGATTCATGTCCTGAGTGGGATGGAGTCAGAACAACATGAGATTTCATCACTCTACTAAGAACAGCTTGCAATTTTAAACTCATGAATTGTTTATTTTTGGAATTTTCTATTTAATATTTTCAGAACAAAGTTGATCTTGAGTAACTGAAACCACACAAACCAAAATCATGGATAAGGGTGACTACTGTTTCTATAAAAATGGAGATAAGAATAGCCATACTTCAAAAGGTTCTTAGGGGCTTCCTTTGCAGGCTTAAATGAATTAATACCTGTAAAGTACTTATAATTCTGCCTATCACTGAGTCGGCTCTAAACAAGTTTATTTACGTAAGCAAGGGTTGTTAGTATCACCGTTTCATGTTACAGTGCAAGTACTCTGGATGACTAAAAAAAAGGAGAGAAAAAAGAAAGAGGAAAGCAGAGGAAAAAAACTTCCTCTCAAGGTTTAAAGATAACTTTATATATATATATATTACCTCACCTAGTATTTCCTTTAATTCTCAAGATAACTGTGAAATAAGTAAATAGCTAATATTTTAAGAGAGATAAGTTTTTTCCCACTTTATTGAGGTATTATTGACATATCAAGATTGTACAATGTGATTTTTAAGCTGTAGAATAGGATGATTTAATCACATGTGCATTGTGAAATGATTACCACAATGAAGTTAATTAACACATTCATTACCTCATATAGTTACCATTATAGTGTGTGTTAAGAACACTTAAGACCTACTCTCTTAACAAATTTCAAGTATACAACATGGTATTATTAATTATTGTCATCATTAGATCCCCAGAACTCATTCATCTCATAACTGAAATTTTATATCCCTTGACCACTGCTGGTTCCAAAAAATGATTTAGTACTGTCTGTTCAAGTGCATAGTCATGTCCTGTAGGTAGTAAGGACCCAGCAGAGGTTTTATAGAAGAGTAACATGACCATAGTTCTTGCACCCTGGCCACATAGGTAGCTGTTCTGGTAGCAGTGTAGAGAATGTGCTACAGAGTCAGAGCACCCTGAGAAGGCTTTGGACACAGTGCCCAGAGATGGGTCCCAAAGTGGAAGGAGGATATGGGGATGGAGAGATGTACTCAGAGTTGAAGCATGAGTGTTAGGATTTGTGATAGGCTGTGGGGTCAAGAGAAGAAGGAATTGAGGGCTGACTTGGTAATAATGACTGTACATATTTTGGCTTAATTGTGTAATTTAAACTTAGTAAAGACATGGAAACCATTCCCAAGATCTCTGATTCTATTTTAAAATAATTGAACTCAGCTTGTTTTCTACAGTACCACATTGCAACAACAAGTTAATACCACATTGCTTCTGTCACTTATTAGCTATGTCATCTTCAGCAAATCATTCACTTGTGAGTCTTTATTCTCTCATTGATAAAATCTGAATAATATCTATTCCTATAGAATTGGGAATTCAATTTATAATTTATGTGAGTAATCCAGTCATGGCCCAAGAGATAGTTGGGTTAGAATATGTTAATTCCTGTTGAGGGGAAGAATTTTGACTAATGGGGAGAGATGCTCTCAGTGGGTGGCTAGGGTACCTTTTTCTCCCTTCCCCTCCCTTGCTCTCCCTCTGTTTCTCACTGCTTTCCACCCTCCCTGTTCTTCCCTTTCTATTTTTCTTTCCCTTTTCCTTCCTCTCCCCCTTCACCTTTTTCTACTTTTCCTAGCTAGATTCTGCAGTACAGGGAAGCTAATTATTTCTCTTATAAATAAAATGAGACAAATAGGACTTCCAGCCAAGATGGAGGCATAGGTGGACACACTGTGTCCCCTCTCACAACCAAAATTAAGGACAACAAAGATTTAGAAACAAGAAAACAACCAGAACTCATAGATAATTGAACTATATGGAAGTCCAACAACCATTCATCCAGACAGGTAAGAGGGTGGAGTCGTGGCAAGAAAAAGTGGAGGTGTGGGCCGGGCATGCAGGCAGCAGCGGCTGGCAGACCCCAGGTGCACAGGTGGCAGCTAGCGGACCCCGGGCACAGGGTGGCAACTGTGCAGACCCAGTGAGGCCGCACAAGGCAGCTGGCTGACCAGGTGGTCCCACATTTGTGCACAGATAATCCAGGTGAAGGGGAAGTGGAGGAAGGGACTGGAATCTGAGAGAGAGCAGAGAAAGCACCATTGTTCCCTCTATGACCCTACCCCCACATACAGCGCCACTACCCAGAGACTGGGCTGCCCCACCCTGGGGAACACCTAAGGCTCCACCCCTCACTATGTAACAGCTGCCACCAGACCAAAAACCAACCAACCAAAAAAACAGGCTCAAATGGGAGAACAAATCAAAGCCCCAGAGCCAATTCATCTAAGCGATGAAGAGATAGCCAATCTATCAGATGCACAGATCAAAGCCCTGCTGATCAGGATGCTCACAGAACTGGTTGATTTTGCTCACAAATTAGATGAAAAAAAGAAGGCTACAATAAGTGAAGTGAAGGAAAATGTACAGGGAACCAATAGAGATGGGAGGAAAATTGGGACTCAAACCAATGGAGTAGATGAGAAGGAAGAAAGAAACAACCAAACAGAAAAGAATGAAGAAACAAGAATTCAAAAAGTGAGGAGAGGCTTAGGAACCTCAAGGACATCTTTAAATGTCCCAACATCCAAATTATAGGGGTACCAGAAGGGGAAGAGGAAGAGCAAAAAGTGGAAAACTTATTTGAACAAATAATAAAGGAGAACTTCCCCAATCTGGCAAAGGAAATAGACTTCCAGGAAGTACAGGAAGCTCAGAGAGTCCCAAAGAAGTTGGACCCAAGGAAGAATACACCAAGGCACATAATAATTACATTACCCAAGGTTAAAATGAAGGAGAGAATTCTAGAAGCAGCAAGAGATAAGGGGACAGTCACCTACAAAGGAGTTCCCATCAGACTGTCAGCTGATTTCTCAAAAGAGACCTTACAGGCAAGAAGGGGCTGGAAAGAGGTACTCCAAGTCATGAAAGGCAAGGACCTACATCCAACATTGCTGTATCCAGCAAAGCTTTCATTAACAATGGAAGGGCAGATAAAGTGCTTCTCAGATAAGGTCAAGTTGAAGGAATTCATCATCACCAAGCCCTTATTATATGTTAAGGGGACTTATCTAAGAAAAAGAAGATAAAAAATATGAACAGTAAAAAGACAGCAAACTCACAGATATTAACAACCACACCTAAAACAAAAGCAAACTAAGCAAACACCTAGAACAGGAACAGAACTACAGAAATGGAGATCACATGGAGAGTTAGCAACAGGGGAGTGGGAGGAGAAGAGAGGTGGGAGAGGGAGAAAAGGTACAGAAAATAAGTAGCATAGACAGTGGGTAGAAAATAGACAGGGGGAGGGCAAGAATAGTGTGGGAAATGTCAAAGCTAAAGAACTTGTGACACATGGACATGAACTAAAGGGGGGAATGTGGGTGGGAGGGGGTGTGCAGGGTGGAGGGGAATGATGAGGAAAAATGGGATAACTGTAATAGCATAATCAATAAAATATATTAAAAAAAATGAGATGAGTAAGCCATTTCTGGACTTTTACTTGTGGGTCTAGAAGTTAGCTTACTGTACAAATTGATATTTAAATTTTAATATTTAAATCACTATTAAATTGTCCTTTGCCTCAATTCCTCTAATTTCTAATTTCTATCTTCTCATTATTTCAGATCATCGGTTCTTATTGTTTGAGAAGTGTTGCCCAAGTGACCAAGAAGACTCAAGTGTAAGCATGCACGGGGAATGCTATACTGTCTGCTCATACTGAACCTTGGGTGGGGCCCTTACCTGATCCTACAAACCTTTCCTGTTCACCTGCTTCAGTCCACCCAGGCTTCCATCATACAAGAGCTGGAACCAGAGTTCCCACAAGGCTCTTTCCACGTGCTGAACTTTGAGGGAGGTAGGCTGACTCTCCTGGGCTCTTCGAGGCTCTGTGTACTTCTAGATCGTAGCACACCAAATCACAGTATCATTTAAATATCTCTTTTCTTCTCCTCTTTCTTACTAAATCTTGAACCTCAAAAGCAGGGGCCTTGTTCTATTCATGGCTTTATTCCAGTACCTACCACAAGAATAGGCAAAAAGCACTAGTACTCACTGAATAGCAAGTGTGTGTGTGGGGTCAGGTATGTGAGTGGAGATAAGTCTACTGCTACAGTATTCCCAGAGAAGTCTCTGGACCATGTAGAACTGGAGATATTCATCAGACATGTGTATACAGGAGATCAAACGTTGGGGGAATTTGCTGTAGCACAGGACACTGGATAGGGAGGATAAGCTATGGGGCCTCCGATTTTTCCAGGCTTGTCTTTCAAGTGTTTTCCAGTAAAACTTCTGCATAGATATTCCATTACAAGAATAGCGATGTCTTAAGGCACAAGGAACACTAAGCTACCAGATGGATTTCCATTGTTAACCTGGACTCAGCAGCATACTATTCTTTGCGTACTTGATGAAGTCTAAGATGTTGACACCCCTAGATAGTTATGTTTTAACATGTGCGTACTGAAGAGATGCTTGGGACTGCACTGTGGAGCGGAGATTGGACCCTCCTAAGATTGTGTAGTCTCCTTCCTTGGGGGCTAGAATTTGACAATTTCTTGCCCCATGGCCATGGCTAAGCAATGTTCCTCCTCTGCTTTTCTGTTGACTTCTCACTTTGGTTATTCTCTCGGAAACAGGAGAAAGGAGAGCATCATCACACTAGCTGGGAAAGGCTTTATCTCTGTCTTTCTAGCACTAGGCTTTATAAATAGACTGGGGAATCTCGACTTCCCTGCTTTGTTAATGTGTGCTATCATCAGGACCTGGAGCCACTTGGTCTTTCTGTCAAAGACACTTGTTTATGTGTTGTCTAGGAATTCGACCTCTGCCCAGAGGCGAGGGCCAGCTTGCCTAGGGAAGTGTGTCTGGATTGTAGGCCACAGTGTATCTTGTCTCCCCTTTTTTATTTTGTTGGCCTGATGGAAGCTCAATATTATAAAACAAAGTAAATATTATAACCCAAATTTCCACAAACAGAGAAATGCTTAGTTGCTGACAGTCTTCCAGTAAATTACCATGCTTCTCATTCCTCTTGGAATCATATTCTAAACTATGCTTTACAATTAAGATATAAATTTGACATTATCCACCTCCAATCAGCTGCCACTACCAGAGGGAAAAAAAGAAGATAAACATTAAAAGTTACTGGTAGGCTAAACAGAGTGTCCTCTGTGAGGAAGACAGAATAAAATATGCTTTTTTAAAAATTGTGGTAAACTACATACAACATAAAAATTCATCATTTCAACTATTTCAAAGTGGCACTTAGTAAATTAAAACATTATATAACCATCACCACTATCTTTCTACAACATTCTGATTACTCTACTCACCTTCTCCTTTCAAAAAGTTAAGATTCTACTTCTGGCCAAGATGGAGGTGTAGGTGGACACACTGTGCCTCCTCACACAAACAAAATTAAGGACAACAAAGACTTAGAAACAAGAAAACAACCAGAACTGATAGAAAAGTGAACTGTATAGAGGTCCGACAACCATTCATCCAGACCTGTAATAGGGGTGGAGTTTCGGCAGGAGGAAGCAGAGGTTGGTAGACCTGGGCATGCAGGCAGCGGCTGGCAGATCCCAGGTGCACAGGCGGTGGCCAGCGGACCCCAGGCATGGGTGGCAATGGCAGACCCAGTGAGGTCACACAAGGCAGCTGGCTGACCAGGCAGTCCCACATTCACGTGCAGATAATCCAGGCAAAAATGGGGACCAAGACAGACCTTGCAACCCAGGACCCCAGTGCCAGGAAACAAAACCTAAAAACACTGATTGAGAACACTTGTGGAGGTTGAAGTGCCAGGAGAGACTCCCAGCCTCACAGGACAGTACCTTGGAGAGACCCACAGGGTCCTAGAACATGCACAAGCCCACCCACATGGAGATCAGCACCAGAAGGGTCCCGTTTGCTTGGGGAAAGTGGCAGAAGGGACTGGAATCTGAGAGAGAGTGGAGCAAGCACAATTGTTCCCTCTTGGGCCCTGCCCCTATATACAGTGTCACAACCCAGCCACTGGGTTGCCCCACCCTGGGGAACACCTAATGCTCCACCCCTCACTATGTAACAGCTACAGACCAGAAAACAAAAACAAAAGCAAAAACAAAAATGGCTCAAACTGGAGAACAGATCAAAGCCCCAGAGCCAATTTATCTAAGCGACCAAGAAATAGCCAACCTATCAGATGCACAGTTCAAAGCCCTGGTGATCAGGATGCTCACAAAATTGGTTGATTTTGCTCACAAATTAGATGAACAAATGAAGGCTACAATAAGTGAAATGAAGAAAAACACACAGGGAACCAACAGTGATGGGAGGAAAACTGGGACTCAAATCAATGGAGTGGACCAGAAGGAAGAAAGAAACAAACAGAAAAGAATGAAGAAATGAGGATTCAACAAAATGAGAAGAGGCTTAGGAAACTCCGGGACATCTTTTAATGTCTCAACATCCGAATTATAGGTGTATCGGCAGGAGAAGAGGAAGAGCAACAAGTGGAAAACTTATTTGAACAAATAATAAAGGAGAACTTCCCCAATCTGGCAAAGGAAATAGACTTCCAGGAAGTCCAGGAAGCTCAGAGAGTCCCAAAGAAGTTGGACCCAAGGAGGAACACACCAAGGCACATATAATTATATTACCCAAGGTTAAAATGAAGGAGAGAATTCTAGAAGCAGCAAGGGATAAGGGGACAGTCATCTACAAAGGAGTTCCCACCAGACTGTCAGCTGAGTTTTCAAAAGAGGCCTTACAGGCAAGAAGGGGCTGGAAAGACGTACTCCAAGTCATGAAAGTCAAGGACCTACATCCAAGATTGCTCTATCCAGCAAAGTTTTCATTTAGAATGGAAGGGCAGATAAAGTGCTTCTCAGATAAGGTCAAGTTAAAGGAGTTCATCATCACCAAGCCCTTATATGAAATGTTAAAGGGACTTATCTAAGAAAAAGAAGATTAAAAAATATGAACAGTAAGACAGCAAACTCACAGATATTAACAACCACACCTAAAACAAAAGCAAACTAAGCAAACACCTAGAGCAGAAGCAGAACCACAGAAATGGAGATCACATGGAGAGTTAGCAACAGGAGAGTGGGAGGAGGAGAGAGGGGGAAAATGTACAGAGAATAAGTACTATAGACAGTGGGTAGAAAATAGGCAGGGGGGGCAAGAATAGTGTGGGAAATGTAGAAGCTAAAGAACTTATGACACATGGACATGAACTAAAGGGGGGGACTGTGGGTGGGAGGGGGTGTGCAGGGTGGAGGGGAATGATGGGGGAGAAATGGGACAACTGTAATAGCATAATCAATAAAATATATTTAAAAAGTTAAGATTCTATCTGCCCCATAAAGAATCATAATGATTTTAATCAACCAGTGACTGTAGCAATCAATTCATAAAACATCTATATTGTATATCAACCATCCATAGAAACTATAATATGATTAAATTCTTTGATATGGACTGTTATGAAGAGACTCAGCAAAATACATACTACATAGATACAGGTAAAAAATGACATGTAGAATATTTGAAGAAATAAAA
Source organism: Anoura caudifer (assembly GCA_004027475.1). Classification (NCBI taxonomy): domain Eukaryota; kingdom Metazoa; phylum Chordata; class Mammalia; order Chiroptera; family Phyllostomidae; genus Anoura; species Anoura caudifer. The sequence goes on from PVKU01008162.1 coordinate 52,334, forward strand.
TTTTATTACTTTTATGTTCCTAGAGTATTTCTACTAATATAAAAGGGAAGGTAGAAGCACATTTGATTATTTCATTTAATAAAAATGTATACGTAGATAGGTGACATTGATATACAGTAATGTTCTTTATTATTATTACTCAATAATAAGATAGAACTCATTAGTGATTGTCACATTAACAGCATGTGGTTTAACAGTGATATTTGTGTATGATAACTATATAGAAGCTCCATGCTTATTGACTACACTTTAAAACAATCTTACCCTTTCCTTTGGTTACTTTAAAAAATTTCCTTAGCAAATACTCTCAGAGGAAATGCAAAGTTAAATTTCAGTGAGTCGTGACAAACTCTCTGTTACTAGAACCCAAAAGTGTTGCTGTATCAGCAAGTACCCTGCAACCACTCTCATTAACTAGTAGCTTTGTAAGATAATTTTCTTATTTTCTTCTACATAAGTTAGTTTCAGAGCTCTAGCGACAATGTGAGTCAATACTTCTAAAAGAGTGACATATTAAGGGAATTTGTGTACATTAAATTCTGTTTCTGCAGATTAATACCATCTAGTGTTGGATATACCTTTGCAAATTAACCTTGGATCTCTTACTGATCATATTTTAAAAATTCATGTATCACCTTCCATATTTTTTGTTCCATATTCCTCTTTTCTTTGTGGTGAGATTTTTTCTTCAATTTCTCTTATCTTATTTTTGGAACTGTAAATTCACCTCTTTTTTGTCATTTACTAGGTCTGATGCAATTGAACTGCAGCATCATATTTTTGTCAATGAGGACTGTATCTGGTCTGAGGTGGATAACACCTAATTTAAATCCTTTTTAAATATATTTTATTGACTATGCTATTACAGTTGTCCCATTTCTCCCCCGTCATTCCCCTGCACCCTGCACACCCCGTCCCACCCACAGTCCCCCCTTTAGTTCATGTCCATGTGTCATAAGTTCTTTAGCTTCTACATTTCCCACACTATTCTTGGCTTCCCCTGCCTATTTTCTACCCACTGTCTATAGTACTTATTCTCTGTACATTTTCCCCCTCTCTCCTCCTCCCACTCTCCTGTTGCTAACTCTCCATGTGATCTCCATTTCTGTGGTTCTGCTTCTGCTCTAGGTGTTTGCTTAGTTTGCTTTTGTTTTAGGTGTGGTTGTTAATATCTGTGAGTTTGCTGTCTTACTGTTCATATTTTTTATCTTCTTTTTCTTAGGTAAGTCCCTTTAACATTTCATATAAGGGCTTGGTGATGATGAACTCCTTTAACTTGACCTTATCTGAGAAGCACTTTATCTGCCCTTCCATTCTAAATGACAGCTTCACTGGATAGAGCAATCTTGGATGTAGGTCCTGGCTTTTCATGACTTGGAATATTTCTTTCCAGCCCCTTCTTGCCTGTAAGGCCTCTTTTAAAAACTCAGCTGACAGTCTGGTGGCAACTCCTTTGTAGATAACTATCCCCTTATCTGTTGCTGCTTCTGAGATTCTCTCCTTATTTTTAATCTTAGGTAATGTAGTTATGATGTGCCTTGGTGTTCTCCTCCTTGGGTCCAATTTCTTTGGGACTCTCTGAGCTTCCTGGACTTCCTGGAAGTCTATTTCCTTTGCCAGATTGGGGAAGTTCTCCTTTATTATTTGTTCAAATAACTTTTCTACTTGTTGCTCTTCTTCTTCCCCTTCTGGTACCCCTATAATTCGGATGTTGGGACATTTAAAGATGTCCTTGAGGTTCCTAAGCCTCTCCTCACTTTTTGAATTCTTGTTTCTTCATTCTTTTCTGTTTGGTTGTTTCTTTCTTCTTTCTGGTCCACTCCATTGATTTGAGTCCCAGTTTTCCTCCCATCTCTACTCGTTCCCTATGGGTTTTCCTTCATTTCACTTATTGTAGCCTTCATTTGTTCATCTAATTTGTGACCATGTTCAACCAATTCTGTGAGCATCCTTATCACCAGGGCTTTGAACTGTGCATCTGATAGGTTGGCTATCTCTTCATCACTTAGATGAATTGGCTCTGGGGTTTGATTTGTTCTGCCACTTGAGCCATTTTCATATTTTGGTTTGTTTTTGGTTTGGTCGCAGCTGTTACGTAGTGAGGGGCAGAGCCTTAAGTGTTCCCCAAGGCAGGGCAGCCCAGTCTCTAGGTAGTGACGCTGTTTGTGGGGGAGGGGTCTGAGAGGGAACAATGGTGCTTTCTCTGCTCTCTCTCATATTCCAGTCCCTTCCTCCACTTCCCCTTTTCCTGGATTATCTGCGCATGAATGTGGGACCACCTGGTCAGCCAGCGACCTTGTGTGGCCTCACAGGGTCTGCACAATTGCCACCCTGAGCCCAGGGTCCACTGGTCACCGCCTGCATACCTGGGATCTGTCAGCCACTGCTGCCTGTGCACCTGACCTGCACCTCCGCTTTTTCCTGCCACGACGCCACCCCTCTTACCAGTCCGTATGAATAGTTGTTGGACTTCCATTCTGTTCAGTTTTCCATCTCTTCTGGTTGTTTTCTTGTTTCTAAATCTTTGTTGTCCTTAATTTTGGTTTTGCAAGGAGGCAAAGTGTGTCTACCTATGCCTCCATCTTGTCCAGAAGTCTTTAATTTAAATCTTAATTATAGAATATAGTTTATAAGACAATTCCAAGAGGAATGGGAAGCATGGTAGCTGATTGGACGACTATCAGCAATTTAGCATTTCTCTATTTTTAGAAATATGGCATATAATATTCACTTTGTTTATATATACATATGTATGTGTTTATTATATACATATATAAGTACAGTTGAACATATGAGATCTGTCCAGAAAATGTCCAGCAATTGTTAATATAACAAGAATGGTTTGCACAACATTGATGTAACCTGGCAGCCAAGAAGAGTGGACTGGAATGCACATATGTGAACAATGATGACTTCACTGTACTAGTCAGTGGGGGTAGAAGACACTTTTGAGTGAGCGTGTATACTGTGCAGCCTCCATATTCAAAATCACTGAGCAAGTAGAGCAACTCATCTGTATGAAATTTTGTGTTAAGCTTGAACATTCCTTCACAGTAACTACTTGGATGATTCAGAAGCATGTAGCTATGGACAACTGGTGATTAGCAGCTTCATTACAACAACATATCCTCTCACACATCACATCTCATGCAGTTTTTTGGCAAAACATCAAATCACCCAGAAGACTCAGTCCCCCTTCAGCCCAGATTTGGCACCCTGTGACTTTGGCTTTTCCCAAAACTAAAATCACCTTTGAAAGGGAAGAGATTTCTGACCATCAATGAGATTCTGGAAAATACAACTGGGCAGTTGATAGTGATTGGGAGAACTGTGTGAGGTCTCAAGATGCCTATTTTGAAGGGGACTGAGGCATCATTATCCTATATACAATGTTTCTTATATCTTGTATCTTCTTCAATAAATGTCTTTATTTTTCATATTACATGGCTGAATAACTTCTGGACATACCTCATATATGTACGTATGTGTATAAACACATAAAAATTGTGTATTTATTTATAAATGAAGCAAATGAAAGAATTGAACAAACTAGGTAATGGGTATAAGAGTGCTTATTTTCTCTATATTTCTCTGTGTTTATATTATTTATTTAAAAAATATTTTTTAATGTAACTGATCTAAGTCCATGAGTTGGAGGTTCTAGATTTTTAAAATTGGAATTAAAACCCCACTTCATTATTTTTGAGGTGAAATTGTATCTTCTTTTACATTCTTCATTTACTTGCAGTATTATCAAACCAAATGCCTTCTCCAGGGCTTCTAAAGTCATCCCCTTTTTGGAAGACATTCCCATAACTTGATCATATCTTACCTTTGGCTCCTGATTCTCTTTTAGCTTCAGCAATGACTTGCTTTGTGATCTTAGGCCACTTACTTAAATTTTCTGCAATATGCCTTCAATATGTCATGAAGATAATAGTAGAAGGTAGCTCCTAAAATAATTTGGAGGCTTACAGGAACTAATGTATGTAAAGTACCTAGAAGAGTTTGTGCCAAATGGCCAGTGCTCCCTAATATTTGCTGTTGTTATCTGTCTTAGAGTGTGGTTGTCGACTCATATGTTATTAAACCACTTCAGGCAGGGACATTATATTAATTTTAAATATGCTCTTAAAGTAAGATTCATTAAATAAATTGGTGCAGAGATTCACAAACTATATTATAATAAAAATGAGAGTTATGATTAGCACACAAAATCTAGGATTTTCAGGATTTTTATACTGAAATAGCCCTGAAAAGCCTAAAGTGAGACTTAGTGAGAGGTGACTGAACTGACTATGACAAGTAGCTATGATTTTGGCAAGACTTTTTTTCATTTTAATTGTGGTAAAATAAAATTTACCATTTTAACCCTTTATAAGTGTACAGGTCAGTGGCATTTATACATTCATGTTGTTCAGCCATCACCACCAACCATCTCTAGAATGGTTTCATTTTCCCAAACTGAAACTCTGTCCCCATTAGACACTATTCCCCATTATTCCACCCCTAACCCCTGGCAATCACCATTCCACTTCTGCCTCTATGAATTGGACTATTCTAAGTACATCATATAAGTAGAATCATACATCCTTTTGCATCTGGCTTATTTCATTTAGCATAATGTCTTCAAGTTTCATCTAAGTTGTAGCATTTGTCAGAATTTCATTCTTCCTATGGCATGTGTCATATGCCATACAATATTCTATTGTATGTAGCATATATCCACTTACCTGTCAATAGACATTTGGTTTACTTCCACCTTTTGGCTATTGTGAATAATGCTACTATGAACACTGCTATACAAAATAACTCTTCAAGACCCTGATTTCAATTCTTCTGGGTACATACATACCTAGGAATGGAAATGCTGGGTCATATGGTAATTTTACCTTTAAGTTTTTGAGGAATCACCATACTGGTTTCCATTGCAGCTACACCATTTTATTTATTTATTTTTGGTTTTGCCATTTTTACTTATCTTTTAAAGTATAATTGACATATAATATTATATTAGTTTCAGGGGTACAACATAGTTGTTCAACATTTATATATCTTATGAAATGATCACCACAATCAGTCTAGCAACCATCTGTAATTGTACAAAGTTATTATGATATTATTTACTCTATTTCCTTTGCTGTACATTACATCCCTGTGACTTACTTATTTTATAACTAGAAGTTTGTACCTTTTAATCTACTTAATTCTTTTTGCCCATCTGCTGGCAATCATCGGTTAGTTCTCTGTATCTACGAGTCTGTTTCTGTTTCATTTTGTTTGTTCATTTGTTTTGTTTTTTAGACTTCACATATAAGTAAAAACTATATTCTACATATAAGAAGACTTTTTTCTAGAAAAGTTGATGATTATTTAAGAACAAAATCTTTTACTAGTTCCAGTAGTACATATTTTATTTCTATCTTGGAAATATTTTTTATTCTACAAGTGTATATACACACACAGACATTTCAAAGATTAAATTGTAATCTGATCTGGAAGATAAGTTGATATAAGATTAAAGTTGGGAACAACTAGACTTGAGAGAAATTAGATGCCTGTTTTGAAAGGTGGGAAGATGGGATGGAAGCAAAATGGATGACAAGTGGAAGATCCAGCCAAGAAGGCAGACTCTAGTGGAGGAAGACCTGGGACTCAGGAAACCTAAATTCTGTACCAAAGAACAGCACAGGCTCACCCCTTTCAGTTCTTTATTTTCCTGGGTCTTAATTTAACTACCTTTAAAGTAGTTGTGGGAACATTTATTACTCTTTTGCATGACACCACTCCTCATATGAAATGTTGGCTAAACAAAAGGAATGGTATATTGTAGATGTTGATGTGAACATTAGTAAAAAAAAATCCTAACCCTGCTCATGATACCAGTTTCCAATACTGTATCTCACATCTGACAGTAGGATGTTAGCAGGATCTGTACTGCTGAGTTCCGTGCTACTCTCCTTAGTTGCCTGGGGATGTCAAGGAGCCTTTTGAGAGGCAGTAAATAGTCTTACAGTTCTCAGCAAATCGTAGCCTTTAGCATTTTCTCTTCCTACTTGCAGATTCTCGGCAATTTATTCTTTTTTCTTTTATTCTTATAAAAGAAAAAAGAATTTATTCTTTTTTATTTTTATTTTTAAATTAGTTATCTCTAAAGAGCACTTGAATTAGTGCCAGGCAGAGCCAGCCTCAGAGGACAATACCTTTGGCAAAGTTCTTACCAGGAAACACTCAGTGCTGGCCTGTGTCTTCCACTCTCACGAAAATGGGAATTCTGTCATTGCCTCTGAATCAGGGCCCTACTGGCAACCATGTTGGACTGTGCCTCTCAGCTCCAACCTGTGTGATTTTAATGTCATTTTAGGTGAGAGGTTTTGCCATCAATGTTGCTGAAGCTAAACAAGGGATACCTCACTGTGAGAAAAAATTCCATTTCTTCCTTGATGGGAAAAGTGAAGATGGTCTCCAGACTGAGCAGGAGACATGTGTTAGGGAAGCTAGATAGAATATTTCTCAACAATGATTTGGAAGCACAGACAAAAACCTATGATGATCCTAGAGAAGGACCTGTATTTAGATGGAAAGAGGACTTCATGCTGGCAAGACAAAGGCAACTGAATTCATAGAAAGAAACCCCAATAGAAAAAAAAAATTAAAATTCTTTAACAGTGAGAACAGAACATTAATTCTTTCTTTCTTAGTATCACTATTAGCTCTCCATATATCAGAACAGTGATTTTCAACCTTTTTCATACCATAGCACACACAAATTACTAAGATGCTGCAGCACACCAAAAATGGCATTTTTTTTCTGATCTGACAAGAAATACATATAATTTCAATTGATTTACAAAAAACAAATAGATTTCTGGTCAAGATGGAGGCATAGGTAGACACACTGTGCCTCCTCACACAACCAAAAGAAGGACAACAATTTAAAAACAAAAAAACAACCAGAACTGACAGAAAAATTGAACTATATGGAAGTCCGACAACCAAGGAGTTAAAGAAGAAACATTTATCCAGACCAGTAGGCGGGGTGGAGAGGACTCCTAGCAAGGCAATAGCTGGTGGACCCAGTGAGGCAGTGGCTGGTAGAGCCAGCAGTCCCAACTTGGCATGCAGATAGACTGAGAGGAACAATTAGGGAGTAAAACAGACTGTGCAACCCAGGGCTCCAGCACAGGGAAATAAAGCTTCAAGCCTCTGATTGAAAAAACCTGTGGGATTGGGGTCGCAGCGGGAGAAACTACCAGCCTCACAGGAGAGTTTGTTGGAGAGACCTGAAGTGTCCTAGAATGTACACAAACCCACTCACCCAGTAACCAGCACCAGAAGGGCCCACTTTGCTTATGTGTAGCAGGGGAAGTGACTGAAATCCAGCAGAGAGTGGAGCAAGCACCATTGTTCCCTCTATGACTCCTTCCTTACATACAGCATCACAACGCAGCAACACGGGTTACCCATCCTGGTGAATACCTGAGGCTCCGCCCCTTACTATGTAACAGGCAAGTGGAGACCAAAAAAACAAATATGGTTCAAATGAAAGAACAGATCAAAGTTCCAGAAAAAATACAACTAAGCAATGAAGAGATATCCAACCTATCAGATGCACAGTTCAAAACACTGGTAATCAGGATGCTCACAGAATTGGTTGAACATGGTCACAAATTAGATGAAAAAATGAAGGCTATGCTAAGTGAAATAAAGGAAAATGTAGAGCAAACCAACAGTGATGGGAAGGAAACTGGGACTCAAATCAATGGTGTAGACCAGAAAGAAGAAAGAAACATCCAACCATAAAAGAATGAAAAAACAAGAATTCAAAAAAATGAGGAGAGGCTCAGGAACCTCCAGAACATCTTTAAATGTTCCAACATCTGAATTATAGTGGTACCAGAAGGAGAAGAGAAAGAGCAACAAGTGGAAGAGATATTTGAACAAATAATAAAGGAGAACTTCCCCAATCTGGCAAAGGAAATAGACTTCCAGGAAGTCCAGGAAGCTCAGAGAGTCCCAAAGAAGTTGGACCCAAGGAGGAACACACCAAGGTACATCATAATTACATCACCCAAGATTAAAAATAAGGAGAGAATCTCAGAAGCAGCAATAGATAAGGGGATAGTTATCTACAAAGGAGTTGCCACCAGACTGTCAGCTGAGTTTTCAAAAGAGGCCTTACAGGCAAGAAGGGGCTGGAAAGAAGTATTCCAAGTCATGAAAAGCCAGAACCTACATCCAAGATTGCTCTATCCAGCAAAGCTGTCATTTAGAATGGAAGGGCAGATAAAGTGCTTCTCAGATAAGGTCAAGTTAAAGGAGTTCATCATCACCAAGCCCTTATTATATGAAATGTTAAAGGGATTTATATAAGAAAAAGAAGATAAAAATATGAACAGTATAATGACAGCAAATTCACAGTTATTAACAACCACACCTAAAACAAAAACAAAAATGAAAACGAACTAAGCAAACACCTAGAATAGGAACAGAACCACAGAAATGGAGATCACATGGAGAGTTATTAACAAGGGAGTGGGAGGGGGAGAGAGGGGGAAAAGGTATGGAGAATAAGTAGCATAAATGGTAGGTAGAAAATAGACAGGGGAAGGGTAGGAATAGTATAGGAAAGGTAGAAGCCTAAGAACTTATATGTATGACACATTGACATGAACTAAAGTGGGGGAATGTGGGTGGGAAGGGCTGTGCAGGGTGGAGGGGAGTGAAGGGTAGAAAATGGGGCAACTGTAACAGCATAATCAATAAAATATATTTAAAAATAAAACAAAAAAACAAATAATTACCTACATTTTTTGCTCTAAAATGACTTTTAAAAAGTCAGGTGCCTCTACTTGTATATAAGTATTTCTGGTACCAAGAATTAACCAATCAGACACAACCTTATTATGTGAAATGAGCAATAAGATGGACTCTATTATATGAGCTATATATTTATGGTTCAAGACAGGGCATTTACACTGGATGGCTATTGTTGTGTTGGCTGTTGTCATTTTTTCATTTTTGTTTTTATCGATTATGCTATTACAGCTGTTCCATTTGCTCTCCTTTATTCCCCTCCACCCTGTACCTCTCTCCCACCATTTCCCCACCTTAGTTCATGTCCATGGGTCATACATATAAGTTCTTTGGTGTCTCCATTTCCCATACTGTCTATTTTGTACCTACCAATTATGCTTCTTATTCCCTGTACCTTTTCTCTCATTCTCCCCACTCCCCCTCCCTGCTGACAACCCTCCATGTGTTCTCTATTCCTGTGAATCTGTTCCTGTTCTAGATGTTTGCTTAGTTTGTTTTTATTTTTTATTTTTTAGGTTAGATTGTTGATAGTTGTAAGTTTGTTTCATTTTACTGTTCATATTTTTGATCTTCTTCTTTTTCTTAAATAAGTACCTTTAACATTTCATATAATAAGGGCTTGGAGATGATGAACTCCTTTAACTTTACCTTATTTGGGGAGCACTTTATCTGCCCTTCCATTCTTAATGATAGCTTTGCTGGATAGAGGAATCTTGGATGTAGGTCCTTGCTGTTCATGACTTTGAATACTTCTTTCCAGCCCCTTCTTGCCTGCAAGATTTTTTTGAGAAATCAGCTGACAGTCTGATGGGAACTCCTTTGTAGATAACTGTCTTTTTTCTCTTGCTACTTTTAAGATTCTCTCCTTATCTTTAATATGGGGTAATGTAATTATGATATGCCTTGGGTGTGTGCTTCCTTGGGTCCAACTTTTCTGGGACTCTCTGAGCTTCCTGTACTTCCTGGAAGTTTATTTCCTTTGCCAGAATAGGGGAGTTCTCCATTATGTTTTTAGATAAGTTTTCAATTTCTTGCTCTTCTTTTCCTTATTCTGGCACCCCTATGATTCAGATGTCGGAACATTTAAAGATGTCCTGGAGGTTCCTGAGCCTCTCCTCATTTTTTTGAATTCTTGTTTCTTTATTCTTTTCTGGTTGAATGTTTATTTCTTCCTTCTGCTCCACACTATTGATTTGAGTCCCAGTTTCCTTCCTGTCACTGTTGATTCCCTGTACATTTTCCTTTATCTCATTTTTCATAGTCTTCACTTTTTCCTCTATTTTATGACCATACTCAGCTACTTCTGTAAGCATCCTGATTACCAGTGTTTTCAACTATGCATCTGATAGTTTGGCTATATCTTCATCACTTAGCTGTATTTTTTCTGGAGCTTTGATCTGTTCTTTCATTTGGACCATATATTTTTTTTTATCTTGGCATGCCTGTTAAGTATAAGGGGTGGACCCTTAGGTATTCAGCAAGGCAGTGCAACTTACTTTGCTGTGCTGTGGTGCTATATGTGGGGGAGGGGTCTGAGATGGAAGTATGCCACTTGCTCAGCTCTCAGTCAGCTTTCAGTCACTTCCTCTGCTACCCACAAGTAAATTGGACCCTTCTGGTGCTGATTCCTAGGTAGGTGGTTTTATGTTCATTCTAGGACCCTGTGGGTCTCACCAATGAAGTCTTCTGTGAGGCTGAGAGTTTCTTCCACCACCTCAACTCCCACAGGTTTTTTCAGTCAGAGGTTTTGAGGCTTTATTTCCCCACAATGGAACCTTAGGTTTTGTGGTCTGTCTTGCTCCCCAGTTGTTCCTCCCAGTTTATTCACACACAAATGTGGGACTGCCCGCTCCGCCAGCCACCACCTCACCCACTCTGCCAGCCACCGCCTGTCTTGCCCTGGTCCTCCAGCTGCCACCTTGCTGAGAGTCCTCTCCACCTCCTCTGCCACTTTTCCATCCCTCCTACCAGTCTGGATAAATGTTTCTTCTTTAACTCCTTGGTTGTTGGACTTCCATACAGTTTGATTTTCTGGCAGTTCTGGATATTTTTAAAAAATTGGTTGTTGTCTTTCTTTTGGTTGCACAAGGAGGCAAAGTATATCTATCTATGCTTCCATATTCTGTTGTCATTTTTTCTTTGACAATTTAAAGAAAAACAAGTCAGTATATCTGACAAAATAGCCAGGTGTTGTGTATTTTAAAAATTCTTATGGCACACCACTTGAGAATCACTGTCTTAGAATAATAGAGGACAGACATCTCCACATAGAGAAATAGAGGTCATAATAACCTGAATTATATTTCTAAGTAGTAAGTTGTAGACCTTGCACATGAAATGAAAATTTCAATTTCCAGTGTAAATTTGGTCTCAGTTTTGTTATTGTTTTTTGATCTAGAACAAGCATGTAGTGTTTTTCTTTAATATGAGACTTGATCATTATTATATTTTATATATTGCATATAAAAGTTTTTATATAAGTAAAACAGAATTCTACTTTCTAACTTATGTATTATTGTGTAAAATGGATAAGGTGTATTAATAGAACCTTTCTTTAAAATGTCTTCAAGTTCAGTTTGTTATTGATACATTCAGATTCACATATACATTTGGATACAAATGCAATAGCCTTCAGGAAATAAACACATATAATAATATCTCTATAATGTCTACTTTTATCTCCACTTTTTGAAGTGATGTGTTTTAAAGAGCCATTGTTTTCTCCATTTTCTCTTTCTATCTGGAACAATAAAAGAACAAATATTTTTTACAGACATCTTTTAAGAAATTTGAAGGAGGATTTTATTCTGGGAAAGTAAAGACTGAAACTGATTTGCTAGACCCAAGGTTTTTTTTTTTTTTTTTTTGCCTTTGAATCAGGGTTTCCATCTCTGAAAGTTACCTGAACTTTGTTGAGAAAGATCAGTACCAAGAATTTGTATGAAAGCCCTTACTGGTACTTTAAGTAAACTCAGTGCCCAGCACTTGATGACATGAAGCATAGCTATGATAAGTTGAGGTCTCACTGACCCAATGGAAAACTACAGATTGATACTTCTTTTGTTGAATAGCCTGTGATTTCATTAATTTCACTGACTATAATTCTGAGTGAAATTTATGAAGGCCACACAGTAGAGTTAGTGAACCGCATGAAATGTCAACATGTCCACTTTGGACTATTCTATATTTCTCTCTTCTAACTCCCACCCATACTGTTTGCTTTGCCAGGTGGCTTTTTTCTAATCTAATTTATAGGGCTTCAACATTTAACTATGACCTTACTGGAGCTTTATTTCTGACAGCCCTGGAAGAACTTGCTAATGCCATTGAGCACCATGGATGTTTTACTGGGAACGTTTTGTTTTCCATGTAGGCAGCATACCTACACACACCATACAGACACATCACACATGCTACACATACCATATACCATAGCACCTATCACACGACACATACCATACAAGCACACATACCACACACACACATCACACATACCATACAACATAGCACATACCACACACCACATGCCACATACACACATTACACACACCACACCATACATATATATACCACAGATAAGCTATATACCATGTACAGCACACACCAAACACACATCATAGCACACCAGCACAAAAGCACACAAATTAAACATACCATCCATACCACACGCAGCACATACCACACATACACATCACACACACACCACCACACAAACACATAGACATTACATATACCATGGACAATACACAACACATACCACATACCACTTACCCCACAGACTACACACACACACGATGTCTCAGAGGCAGCATCTATAAAACCACTTTTTAAAGTTTAAATCCAGATAGATTCTTTTACACTTCATAATCATACTGAGCAATTAATTTTCTGCCTATGTTCTTTTTTCCTGTCTTTAATAAAACAGCATCCCATCTCAGCCCTGGCCCCTTTCTGGCTCTAATGCTGGGTATCTAAGTAGGTTTATCAAAGTTAAGGAGACCCAGCTGTTGAGAGAAAGGCACACTAACTTTCCTCAGATGGGTTTGGAGTTGTGAGTCATAATCTCAGAGTTGGTAGAGAGTGTCTATTTGAGAACAGAGCCAACCCAGAGGTAAGCAAGGCTGTAATGAGGATGGAGTCCAGGCTTGCATCCCCTGCCAGGCCCCTCTCCCTACACTTCCTACTTATGACCAGGAAGCTTTTTTTCATCCGTTTCAGTTGGATTTTTTCAGTTTCAGTTGGGTTTTCTGTCATTTGTAATCTGAAAATTCTTGACTAATGAATAATTTTTAGAGAATATTAATTTGTTATCTTTCTGAGATAGTTTGAATACATAGTATTCCTCTAGGGCTGACATTTTAATTTGTGTGTTTAGTAAATGACATTTTTTTTACCACCAGTAAAACATAGGCAAGTGACATAAACTTAAATTATAGAAATTATAACTCAGAGTTTATTATGATGCCTTGGCATTGATAATAAAAAGGGATATTTTGTTTTGATTAATATAATTTTTAGTTAGGCATTTTAGATATTTTGGCTAGGTATAAACATAAGCATATAGCCATTAATTAAAAATACTAAAGGAAATAAATATTTTTAGTTAGAAAGATGATGTCTTAAAAATGAGACAAATGCTATCTTAACTGTAAATTAAATCAGATCTCTTAAAATAGCAATGAGATAGCCAAAATATGAGCAAAAATAAATATTTTAATGTATTTCTGTCAGAATTTTTTAAAAATGCAATAATTACAGTAAAGCACTGCTGATATTTAAATCAATACCCAATATTATTGCATCTGTTCTTTTATTATTTCAGTACTCTGTGTATATGGATGTGTTATGTATAAATGTTTTTTTTCTTTTTAGTGAGAAAAGAAGCACTACAAATTATAAGTTTAAGAAAGTTAACAACATATCACAAAAAGATCACCAAATCCATAAACACAATATATTTTATTAACTAATTGTTTGACATATCACTAAAACACTTAGCTTATATTTTTTATGACATATTCTTTAAGTGCTTCTCTAACACTGATTTTATAACAGAATTTTCCTTAAAGAGAATATAGCCTTTCCTTTAACATGGTTAACAGATATTTTTTAAGTTTTTAAAATTTTATTTTTCAATTACAGTTAACATTCAATATTATTTGGTTTTACTTTTTAGGTGTACAACATAGTGGTTAAACAATCATATACTTTACAAGGTAATTCCTCTTATATTTCCAGTACCCAGGTGACACCATACACACTTATTATAATATTATTGACTAATTACCTATACATTTTTTCAGTTTTCAGTTTCACAACATGTTACTGGTAATATCATGTAAATCTTAACAACTATTTTCAAATTTCTTTTATTTATGAGTGTAAGATTTTAGGACATTTAAAATATTTTTGTGAAGTAACTACTTGTAATCACTTTTGGAATGGACAACACACATTCAATTTGTCCTTGATAGTTTTCTTGTAGTGTTGTCTTATGAACTGTACATCATTTTCACTGACATCAGTATTTTGTGTAAGCTACCATCATTGCCAGAAGTAAAATGTTTAAGACCACGCCAATACTATCTGCTAAAATGTGATGGAGGAGAACGTTAAGTGGAACGATATGGAAATCTTAACTGACTATTTTAAAACACCTTATTTTTTCAAATTTTTAAAAATATAAGACCAACTGAACCCAAGGTCCTTTCCAGAATTGGAATGGGCTAACATGAGTGGAGATCCTAAAACATAACTTCATTAATTTCAGCTACATTCACCTCTGGATAACACTAAAAATTAGAATAAGTTGAGCTAAATCTCAGTTCTAGTGTACTAGATAGAAAAATGAGACATACTTCTTTGCTAAAATATTCTTCTATAATCCCTAGGAACAAGACCATTATACTTGTAGTTTGCATAAACACAATAATATAAGTAATTTCCTGGTCATTTGACATGTACTTTGGTCACTCCTTGAGGCTGAAATAGTTCTGATTCTCTGTTGGTTCCATTAGTTCCAGGAGTTGAAACTGGGAGATTAGCTTCCTCTTTGGCTATTGTGAAAGTTGAAATGTGTCCCAAGTGTCCCTGGGAGGTCTGGTTTTCTAAAGCATTTGTAAACACTCTAACAACACATCAGACTTCCTAGAGATTCTTTAGAATATTGTCTCCTTACTATACAATCCAATTACTGACATTTTGGAAGCTATCAACACTTGGAAAGTATAGAAAAGGGTTGCAGGGCTGTCCAACCCATGGCCCACTGGCTGCATGTGGCCCAGGATGGCTATGAATGAAGCCCAGCACAAAATCATAAATTTACTTAAAATGTTATGATGTTTTATTGTTGTTTTCATTAGTGTTTGTGTATTTAATGTGTGGCCCAAGACTCTTTTTCTTCTTCCAGTGTGGCCCAGAGATGCCAAAAGTTTGGACACCCCTGGTTTAGAGTATACCAGACTGACCTCCATGCATTCTTGTAACATCTGTTATTTATTTGATTAAAAAATGGTAAAGTTTCTCTTTTTAAGTTTCTTGCTTAGGGGAAAGACTTACATCATGTTGTAAGGCTACTCAAGCAACCCATGGGAGAGACTCATGTAGGGAGGCACTGAGGCCTTCTAACAGCAACCAGAACCAACCTCTGCCATGTGAAGAACTATCTTGTTAGTGGATCCTTTGGCCCTAGCCAGGCCTCTGGATGTGGCCGCTGCACTAACTGACACCTTGACCACAACCTTAGGAAAAACTCTAAATCAGAACCAGCCTCTCTTAAATTCTAATCTTTAGAAATTGTGAAAGTAAATAATAATTTTAATTATGGATTTAAAAAGTGCTGAATGGCTTTATTGAGGTATAATTCACATCACACAAGTGACTTAGTTAAAGTGTACAATGCATGATATTTTAGTATATACACAAAGTTAATGATGGAAGTTTAAAAACTGTTATAAAATACATTTAAAATTAAATTTACTTTCTTAACTATTTTTAAGTGTGCAGTTCAATAGTGTTAACTTAGTTCATATTTTTGTATGACCAATCTCCAGAACTGTTTAATATTCTGAAAGTGAAACACTATACCCCTTAAAACTAACTCTCTATTATCCCTCCCCCAGCCACTGGTTTTGACTTTCTATCTTTATGAATTTGCCTGCTCTACTCTAGGTACCTTGTATAAGTGTAATTATATGACATTTGTCCTTTAATGACTGTTTTATTTCAATTAGCACAATGTCTTCAAAGTTCATCCATGTTGTTGTGTGTCAGTATTTTATGCTTTTCTATGGCTAAATAATATTCCGTTGTTTATCCATCAATTTGTCAATGGACACTTGGATTGCTTCCACCTTTTAGTTATTGTGAATAATGCTCTATGAACATGAGTGTGCAAATATCTTTTCACGGCTCTGTTTTCAGTTGTTTTGAGTATATATCCAGGAGTGGAATTGTTGGATTATATGACAATTCTATGTTTAACATTCGGAGGGTCCACCATAATGTTTTCCATAGCAGTTGCACCATTTCACATTTCCACCATAATTGGTCTTATGATAAGTATAAATCAACAGAAAAAATATGATCTGGTAAACATAGCTCTACATTTGAACAATGAACTTCTGGTAGTATAGTTACAGGAAAATCCTGTGAAAATTTCTGATGAAATCATGATAAAAAAGAGTTATCAATTGTTGATTGCTCAGTATCTGAATATTAGAATCCATATATCTTATACTTTGCAAACATTCTGGAACCTAGTCTCTTACCTTTGCTCTCTTTATGATGACTGCGTCTACTGGAGATTAGTTGGTGAGTGTGGAACTCTCGATCTGGGTCCTTAAGAAGAGAATACAGAAAAAAAGAGTTCAAAAAAGTGAAACAAAACAATTTTATATCACTATATATGAAAAAGACTACATATTCAGGTTTACATTCTTTTTCTTTAGTGACATTAAAAACAAATGCAAAAAATTGAGGATGCCTTAAAACAATCTCTTCAGATACCCAAAACAATGTGTGATGGGTGACCCATTTGCCAGAGAAGAAAGTTCAGGCCCTGAGGTCAGCCTTAGGTACCAAGAGCTGGACAATCCTATGGGAGATAGAAGGAAATATTCCACCTGACCTGAATTTTTGATAGATCTTCCTCATGCAAAATCATTCTAGAGGGAATCCAGTGTGTGGGTCCCTGTAACCCATCCACATTTGGTGAGGTGTGCTGGCAAGGTCACTGTAGGGAATCAGGGAGGAATTGCAGATAGTGGAAGTAGCTGCTTCAGTTTATAAAACCCTTGTGTTTAACAGAAGAAATACCATGAGCTGGAGAATACATGAACCCACTGCTAATGGTGGTGAGCCATTGGACTGAAGAGCTACCAGAAAGCAGAACAGGTAAAAAGTGAGGAATTAGAGCATTTTTCACTGATTAAGCAATTTTATTTTCTTTTGTGTTTTATGCAGACATTTGTTCATCACCTCCCTTAAAAAATGAATTTGTTTAAGGTAAAGTTTCCATATTTCCTGTTAGAAAAACATAGTATGCATTTGGATAAAGAATATTCTCTTTAGAGCTCCCATTGCCAGACATAGAAAATATTTAAAGTAACTTTACAATACTTTTCCAGAAAATATCCTGGGTTCTACTTGTATTAGTGGATGGCCCCCACAAACTTCTTTATGAAGCTGGTGAGAAGAAGTGACCTCCTACATCAGGACCGCATGTCTCTAGATGGGCCTTCAATGCTTCTTTGTGGCTCTAGTGGAGTTCTGAAACAAGGAATATGAGTACGTACAAAGAGTGTCCTTTGGTATTAGAAGTGCCTGATTGTCAGCACTGGGAGAAACAGCCTAAATATTTATATGTAAAGTTAGAGGCTCAAATTAGATGAACTCTACTGCTTATGACCTCTTGAATTCTAGTAAGTTTGGCTGATTCAGGTCAGAGCTGCTCCAGGTCTAGGCCCAGGTGCAGCATAAAAGCTAAACCCAAACCTGTTCTTCAGGACTTACCCTTTTCCCCTTTCTGCTATATATCTGCCTTGTTCATTAGACTGTGAAGTTTTTGAGACAAAATTTCTTATCTCTTCATCTTTGAAACCCATGAAACCTGCACAGTACATGGTATAAAATACCTGCACAATGAGTGTTTTTTAAATTTCAATTAAGAAAGAAAGGAACTATAAACACTAGTATCTTCTGATTACATTTGAGGCACATAGAACCAAATGCCTCTACTTGTAGCACCCCCAGTCATCCTAGTGCACAGGTTAGAGAGCATATCCACCACTATCTCTCTCTAATCTGGCTTATTTTCTGACTTCACACCAGGTACCCAAAGATAAAATATGAGAATCATCCTAGAACCTCTGCCTCCCTTATCCTACAAAATACATATATACATATATAGAGAATTTATTTTTTTGCTGAATTTATTGGGGCAATATTGGTTAATAAAATTATATAGGTTTAAGTCCCCCATCTTCCATTATCCCTTATCTTACACTGCCTCAGTCGCCAAAGTCACAGTTGTTTGCCACTAGATTCTCAGTTTCTAGTAACATAGTGCCTGACACAGTAGGTGATTAAAGGAATGACATTATTAAGGTATTTGAGGAATCTCATATGCTGATCATATCCAGTAGTGCAATGAATTGTCATCTGTTTGAACTGGTCTATGTCTGCAGTAGAGAATAAAGAGAATGCACCATGTAATACCATGTTTCTTTTCAGAGCTCTAACTTGATTTTCTAAAAAAAGTAGTCTGTTTTTCTCAAGGTATATGAAGACTGTCCAGGAGGTTCTCAGCATAAAAGTTCCCAAAGAGCCAATTTTCTACCCTCAATTTATATACATGCTCTGATGTAAAGGCCCACTGTCCTTCCCACATCTGATTTCACAGGAAACTCAACCCTTGTAGACAAGAAAAGGGCATTCCACTGCTACATTGCCTCCAGATGCAAAAATTTCCTCAGTATCAAAAAAAAAGAAACCATTTGAAATTACCTCCTTTAACCAAAATAACAATCTCTGCCTATACAATTCATGAAAAGATACTTTCAACTAAATTTTATCTTTATATTTAATAATTATCAATATTGGTAAAAGTGTTCAATTGCATGCTAGCAAAAGTCATATCAGTTATTCCATCTAGGATAAGTTTTTTTTTTTAACATTTAGGACTATTTGGTCACAGGAAGTGTTAAATATTAATTTTTTATTTTTATTTTTTTAAATATATTTTATTGATTATGCTATTACAGTTGTCCCATTATCCACAACATTCCCCTCCACCTTGCACACCCCTTCCCACCCACAGTCCCCCTCTTTAGTTCATGTCCATGTGTCATAAGTTCTTTAGCTTCTACATTTCCCACACTATTATTGCCCTCCCCCTGTCTATTTTCTACCTACTGTCTATGCTACTTATTCTCTGTACCATTTCCCCCTCTCTCCTCCTCCCACTCCCCTGTTGCTAACCCTCCATGTGATCTCCATTTCTGTGGTTCTGCTCCTGTTCTAGATGTTTGCTTAGTTTGCTTTTGTTTTAGGTGTGGTTATTAATATCTGTGAGTTTGCTGTCTTTTTACTGTTCATCTTTTTATCTTCTTTTTCTTAGATAAGTCCCTTTAACATTTCATATAATAAGGGCTTGGTGATGATGAACTCCTTTAACTTGACCTTATCTGACCAGCACTTTATCTTCCCTTTCATTCTAAATGAAAGCTTTGCTGGATAGAGCAATCTTGGATGTAAGTCCTTGACTTTCATGACTTGGAATACTTCTTTCCAGCCCCTTCTTGCCTGTAAGGTCTCTTCTGAGAAATCCACTGACAGTCTGATGGGAACTCCTTTGTAGGTGACTGTCCCCTTATCCCTTGCTGCTTCTAGAATTCTCTCCTTCATTTTAATCTTGGGTAATGTAATTATGATGTGCCTTGATGTGTTCCTGCTTGGGTCAAACTTCTTTGGGACTCTCTGAGTTTCCTGGGCTTCCTGGAAGTCTATTTCCTTTGCCAGATTGGGGAAGTTCTCCTTTATTATTTGTTCAAATAAGTTTTCCACTTGTTGCTCTTCTTCTTCCCTTTCTGGTACCCCTATAATTCGGATGTTGGGACGTTTAAAGATGTCCTGGAGGTTCCTAAGCCTCTCCTCATTTTTTTGAATTCTGGTTTCTTCATTCCTTTCTGTTTGGTTGTTTCTTTTTTCCTTCTGGTCCACTCCATTGATTTGAGTCCCAGTTCTCCTCCCACCTGTATTGGTTCCCTGTGCATTTTCCTTCACTTCACTTAACATAGCCTTCATTTTTTCATCTAATTTGTGAGCAAAATCAACCAATTCTGTGAACATCCTGATCACCAGGGCTTTGAACTGTGCATCTGATAGTTTGGCTATCTCTTCATCACTTAGATGAATTGGCTCTGGGGTTTGATTTGTTCTGCCACTTGAGCCATTTTCATATTTTGGTTTGTTTGTTTTTGGTTTGGTTGCAGCTGTTATGTAGTGAGGGGCAGAGCCTTAAGTGTTCCCCAAGGCAGGGCAGCCCAGTCTCTAGGTAGTGATGCTGTTTGTGGGGGAGGGGTCTGAGAGGGAACAATGGTGCTTTCTCTGCTCTCTCTAAGATTCCAGTCCTTTCTGCTGCTTCCCCTTCGCCTGGATTATCTGCCCTCGAATGTGAGACCACCTGGTCAGCCAGCCACCTTGCGTGGCCTCACTGGGTCTGCACAGTTGCCACTCTGTGCCCAGGGTCTGCTAGCTGCCACCTGTGCACCTGGGGTCTGCTAGCCACTGCCTGTGTGCCTAGGATCTGCCAGCCGCTGCTGCCTGTATGCCGGGTCCGCACCTCCACTTTTCCTGCTGCGACTCTGCCCCTCTTACTGGTCTGGATGAATGGTTGTTGGAATTCTGTACAGTTCAATTTTCTATAGTTCTGGTTGTTTTCTTGTTTCTAAATTTTTGTTGTCCTTAATTTTTGTTGTGAAAGGAGGCACAGTGTGTCCACCTATGCCTCCATCTTATTTTTATCTTTTTATTTTTTATTTTTCCATCTCACTAGCCACATTTATTATTTTATTTTTAAATGCTTATTTTATTTTATGTTTTTAAATTTCATTTTATTTCATTTTTTAATTTTTTATTTTAATTGTTCTTATACAGTTTTCTGTCTTCTACTCCTATCCCATCCCACTGCCCCAGCCCTCCTCAGCTCCCTCCCATTTCCACCCACCCCCCTAGCTTTTGTCCTTGTGTCTTTCATACTTGTTGCTCTAAACCCTTCCCCTTTTCCCTGGATATTCCTATCCCTCTCCTCTCTTGTTCTCAATTTCAGTGTCTTTGGTTATATTATGCTTGTTTGTTTGTTCTGTTAATTAGGATCCTGTTAAAGGTGAGATCATATGGTATTTGTCTTTCACCTCCTGGCTTATTTCACTTAGCATCATGCTCTCCAGTTCCATCCATGCTGTCGTGAAGGGTAGGAGCTCCTTCTTTCTTTCTGCTGCATACAATTCCATTGTGGAAATATACCATACTTTTTTGATCCATTCATTTACTGATGGGCACCTAAGTTGCTTCCAACATTAGGCTATTGTAAATTGTGCTGCTATGAACATTGGGGTGCATAGGTTCTTTTGGATTGGTGTTTCAGGGTATCTAGGATATAATCCTAGCAGTGGAATTGCTGGGTCAAAAGGTAGGTCCATTTTAGTTTCCTTAGAAAATTCCATACTGCTTTCCATAGTGGTTGTACCAGTCTGCAATCCCACCAAGAGTGCACTAGGGTCCCCTTTTTTCCACAACCTCTCCAACACTTGTTGTTTGTTGCTTTGTTTATGATGGCCATTCTGACTGGTGTGAGGTGGTATCTCATTGTGGTTTTAATTTGCATCTCTCTGATAGCTAGCAATATTGAGCATCTTTTCATGTGTTTCTGGATCTTCTGCATGTCCTCCTAGGAGAAGTGTCTGTTCAAGTCCCTCGCCCATTTTTTAATTGGGTTGCTTGTCTTCTTAGAGTGTAGTCATGTAAGTTCTTTATATATTTTGGAGATTAAACCCTTGTCTGAGGTATCATTGGCAAATATGTTTTCCCATATAGTTGGTTCTCTTTTTATTTTAATACTGTTTTCTTTAGCCATGCAGAAGCTTTTTATTTTGATGAGATCCCATTTGTTTATTCTTTCCTTTATGACCCTTGCTTTAGGGGACATATCAGTAAAAATGTTGCTGCATGAAATGTCTGAGATTTTCCTGCCTACGTTCTCCTCTAGGACTTTAATGGTGTCATATCTTATATTTAAATCTTTTAACCACCTTGAATTTATTTCTGTGTATGGTGTAAGTTGGTGTTCAAGTTTCATTTTTTTGCATGCAGCTGTCCAGTTCTCCCAACACCACTTGTTGAAGAGGCTACTTTTATTCCATTTTATGTTGCTGCCTCCTTTGTCAAATATTAATTGACTGTAGAGAAATGGGTTTACTTCTAGGCTCTCTATTCTATTCCACTCATCCATGTATCTGTTTTTGTGCCAGTACCAAGGCTGTTTTGATTACAGTGGCCTTGTAATACAGTTTGGTATCAGGTATTGTGATCCCTCTTACTTTGCTCTTCTTTCTCAAAATTGCTGCATTGTTCGGGGTCATTTATGGCTCCATATAAATTTTTGAAGTGTTTGTTCTATGTCTGTGAAATATGCCATTGGTACTTTAATAGGTATTGCATTGAATCTGTAAATTGCTTTGGGTAGTATGGACATTTTGATGATGTTAATTCTTCCGATCCATGAACATGGTATATGTTTCCATTTGTTTGTGTCTTCCTTGATTTCTTTCTTCAATGTTGTGTAGTTTTCTGTGTACAGGTCCTTTACTTCTTTGGTTAGGTTTATTCCTAGATATTTTATTTTTCTTTTTGCTATATCGAATGGGATTTTTTTCTTGATTTCTACTTCTGCTGTTTCATTGTTTGTATACAGAAATGCCTTTGATTTTTGGATATTGACTTTGTATCCTGCTGTTTGGCTAAATTCATTTACTAGGATGAGCGGCTTTTTGGTCGAGTGTATAGGATTTTCTATGTACACTATCATGTCATCTACAAATAATGATAGTTTTGTTTCCTCCTTTCTAATTTGGATGCCTTTTATTTCCTTTTTTTTGGTCTAATCGTTGTGGCCAATACTTCCAATACTATATTGAATAGAAGTGGTGAAAGTGGACACCCTTGTCTTGTTCCTGATCTTAGTGGAAAAGATTTTAGTTTTTCCCATTGAATATGATGTTGGCTGTAGGCCTCTCATATATGGCCTTTATTATATTGAGGAATGCTCCCTCAATTCCCACTTTGCTGAGTGTTTTTATCATAAATGGGTGCTGTACCTTATCAAATGCTTTTTCTGTTTCTATTGATATGATCATGTGATTTTTGTCTTTGCTTTTGTTTATGTGATGTATTACACTTATTGATTTGTGTATGTTGAACCATCCTTGCATCCCTGGGATGAATCCCACTTGGTCATGATGTATGATCTTTTTAATGTATTGTTGGATGCAGTTTGCCAATATTTTGTTGAGCATTTTAGCATCTATGTTCATCAGCGATATGGGCCTGAAGTTTTCTTTCTTTGTTATGTCTTTATCTGGTTTGGGGATTAGAATGATACTGGCTTCATAAAAAGAGTTTGGTAGTCTTCCATCAGTTTGCATTTTTTCAAAAAGTTTGTGAACGATAGGGGTTAGCTCCTCCTTAAATGCTTTGTAAAATTCTCCTGTGAAACCATCTGGTCCTGGGCTTTTGTGTGTCAGGAGTTTTTTGATTACTGCTTCTATTTCATCTGCTGTTATTGGTTGGTTCAGGCTTTCTGCTTCTTCTTCATTGAGTTTTGGGAGATTATATTTTTCTAGAAACTTGTCCATTTCACCTAAGTTTTCAAATTTCTTGGCATACAGTTCTTCATAGTAATTTCTTACAATCTTTGTATTTCTGTGGTATCAGTTGTAATCTCTCCTCTTTCATTTCTGATTGTGTTAAATTTGGGTCCTCTCTCTTTTTTTCTTGATGAGCCTGCTTAATGGCTTGTCAATTTTGTTTACCTTTTCAAAAAACCAGGTCCTGGATTCATTGATCCTTAGAATTGTGCTTTTAGTCTCTATGTCATTTAATTCTCCTCTGATCTTAGTTATTGCCTTCCTTCTACTTGCTCTGGGCTGTCTTTGCTGTTGATGCTCGAGTTCATGTAGGCGTAGAGTTAAGTTGTTTGTTTGAGATGTTTCTCTTTTTTAGGTAGGCCTGTATCGCTATGAACTTTCCTCTGAGGACTGCCTTTGCTATGTCCCATAAGTTTTGGGTTGTTGTGAGTTCATTTTCATTTGTTTCCAGAAACTATTTGATTTCCTCCCTATTTTATTCTTTACCCATTCGTTGTTTAATAGCATGCTATTCAATCTCCATGATTTTGAGGACTTTGTGTTTTTCCTCTTGGGGTTAGTTTCTAGTTTAAGTCCCTTGTGGTCAGAGAAAATGCTTGGTATGATTTCAATTTTCTTGAATTTGATGAGGTTCACTTTATGACCTATCATGTGGTCTATCTTTGAGAATGTTCCATGTGCATTTGAAAAGAAAGTGTATTTAGTTTCTTTGGGAGGAAGTGCTCTATATATATCAGTTAAGTCCATTTCATCTAGGGTATCATTCAATGCCACAATATCTTTGTTGATATTTTGTTTAGAAGATCTGTCCATTTTTGACAGTGGGGCATTAAAATCCCCTACTATAATTGTGTTGCTGTCAATATCTTTCTTGAAGTCCTCTAAGATTTTCTTGATGTATTTAGGTGCTCCTATGTTGGGTGCATATATATTTACAATGTTTATGTCTTCCTGGTGGATTCTTCCCTTGAGTATTATGAAGTGACCTTCTGGGTCTCTCTTTATGGCTCTTCTTTTGAAGTCTATTTTGTCTGATATGAGTATTGCTAC
>PVKU01008163.1:0-67457 GCA_004027475.1 Anoura caudifer
TAAAGGAACTTATTTAAGAAAAAGAATAAGATCAAAACTATGCACAATAAAATGGCAAAAATTATAAATCTATCAACAATCGAATCTGAAAAACAAATTAAGCAAACAAGAAGAACAGGGACAGAATCATGGATACAGACAGTGTTTTGATGGTTGCGGATGGAAGGGATCGTGGAGAATGGGTGAAGAGGTGAGGGGATTAAGAACTACAAATAGGTAGTTACAGAATAGCCATGGGGATGTAAAGCACAGTGTAGGAAATGGAGTAGCCAAAGAACTAATACGCATAACCCATGGACATGAATGATGGTGGGGAAATTGCCTGAGGGAGTAGGTGGTGCTGGGTGGAGGGGGGCAAAGGGGAAAAAATCAGGACAATTGTAATAGCATGATCAATAAAATATAATTAAAAAAATACTTCCATTTTTTAGTCTTTTTTGACAATAGTTATTGGCAGAGATGTGAGTAATAAATATTCTTTGGATGAATGAATAAATGAAAAGCAGAAATGAGTCAAGAGAGTCAAGTCCAAAAATGGCATTTTGGAAAAACGACCGTTACAACAAGTTAAAGAGTAAACATTTCCTTATGTGGTATAATGGGCAGATTTTTTCCCTTGATTTAACTTGGTGTCAAACTCCTTTTACAAATAGAAATAAATAAGGATGGTGCAGATAGTTCTTTATCTCTCTTCACCTCAGCTCTTATGTGTCAATAATCAAACTTCTGTGTAATGAGTGAGCATGATATACATGAAACTGGGGATGGAAGTATATCTTTTGAAAAACCATTATTTACATTGTCCATCTCTCATATTTTTCTTATAACAGATGTATTTTAAATTCATTACAAAAAATAAAAATAAACACTACTTACTGGATCGAAGACCAACATCCTGCAAAGGAGATGAACAGCTTCATGTGTAGCCTGGCTAGACAGGGTATAAAGTACAGGAAGAGATGGCTGCAAAAAAATAAAGAATTCAAATATGTAAATGGGTATAAGCAGATATCGAGTACAGCTAATTTATGACACGGTAAGTACCCAACTCAAAAAATGTATGCATATAAGTCAAAACTCAAAGGGAATGAATATTTCCCTCATTAACCAGTCTTTAAAAACAACAATAGTTATAGACTTCCAGTAGCATATTTCCTTTTGCATGATTACGGATTGGAGGTTAAAGCTATGGAAAACGAAAGCTAATCCTGTAAATATGGAGCTCCCATTAGCCTTGTACTGTAAATGCTTTGGCAAGAAAGAAAGACCAAACATGCCTAGGAGTGGGAGAAAAAGGATTTAATTCCTTGGCCTTGTACAAAGTTAAAGCCTGTAAACTGTGCAAAAAGTAAGCATGTGAACTATGTTTTATGGCAACATTACCACGAAGCTGCTAAAACACCAGTCCTAAAGGAGCTGTAAGACACTTAAGATGTTACAGAATCTTCCAAGAAAGCATGCTGTTGTTTTCACTGGCTCCACCTATTTTAACCCTTAGCACTTGATTTCTCATTCAATAGTTGGCTTTCTTAAGTGGCAGGCCTGTCCACATGCCCATATCTAACCCTCCTGCACTAAGGCAAGGAGAAGGCTCTTACGGCCTGAAAAGCCAGAGGTTATAAGGCTTCTATTTCACTGCTTGGAGAGCTAGGACAGAACAGGCGAATGGCATCACTGTTCTGACGGTCATACAAGTGACACCAACAGGTCTCACTGTATCTTGATCACAGCCTCAGAATCTTGCTATAAGATTTAGGTATCTGCCACCTCCCAACAAAGCCACATAGGAAAATCTAACAAGAACTGGACACCTCAGAATCCTCAGGAGGTAATTATTCACTTACAGAAGTTTTCTTCAGGATCAAGGAGTAACAGAGATAAGATGGGATGGGTATAAGATGAGATGGAGTTTCTAGTTCACTAACAAATTAGCTAAATCGACCTGTCTGAATCTTAGTATTCTTTTTTTTTTTTTTAAATTTTATCTTTAGAGGGGAAGGGAAGGAGAGAGGGAGAGAAATATCAATGTGTGGTTGCCTCTTGCGCGTCCCCTGCTGTGAACTGGCCTGCAACCCAGGCACTTGCCCTGACTGGGAATCGAACTGCGATCCTGTGGTTCGCAGGCCTATGCTCAATCCACTGAGCTACACCAGCCAGGGCTGAATCTTAGTATTCTTAAGTATTAAATGAAGAGGTTGGACTAAATGAGCTCTTAAGTTTATTTTAGTTTTACTTGACCAGACTCCTACAGATAAAAAGCCTTATGTACACAGAACCCATATATAGCTGGCATTCAAATATTTGTAGACCAACTTATTATCCCTTGGTGCATTTACATGTTTGCAGGTAGAGAAGTATTTTGTTAAAAATATGTAAGACTGTGGTGGCTCTGAAATTATTTGTATTAGTCAAGATAAGGGGTGTGCGTGTGGAAAGTATAAGGAAGACGTTTTAACTTATACCTCAACAGATAGATATTTCTCCCTAAGAATTTTTTGTTATGTAAAATGAAGTACTTTGATATTCTCAAAAGATGCAGATTCTTCGTTTGACTGAATAGCTGTCCTCTTTTTCACTGGCTTGTGCAGGTTGGCAGCCAAATTCCAGCCAATTCTTACTGACTCAAATGTCTCACCATAAGCAATTGTTTCCTTTCCACTTTCCAAAGTGACTCTACACCTCATGCTATTTTCAGAGGTACAGCTTAGAGAAGGGAATACTGGACTGAGTACAAGAGTACATGGGTTCAAATTCTAACTCTGCTATCACCTGCCCTGGGTAGATCACTTGAACTTTGGCTTTCTGATCTGTTAGGCTGCACCAGCACAGCCTGCCTACCTACCAACATCACATCCAAATGCCAGGTCCTGGGCTAGGTGCTGGGGCAACAAAGATAAATAACACCTCTCTGGTGGGCAAGGAAAACCTAATCAAGAAGTTCCAGAAGCCACTGAATGCAGGATAGAGAACAAATTAAAAGGCAAAATTTGTAAGACTTGAGGACACCTGGATATGAGACAGAAAGCTTATGAAAATCAAATGAGTGGATGTTAAGACTATGTGAAATTTTAAACACCCCTCCTACCTCAAACTGAATCTTTCTTTACAGAAGTACATCCCAACGGATATGCTAAACATAAGGCTAAGTTTAATTCCATCTCAGAACAGTCATATTATATGCTTTCTCCTTTTCTGGGTTTATGTGCATGTTAAAAAGAGGCACAGAGACACCTGACTGGCGTGGCTCAGAAGGTTGGGCATCGTCCCACAAACTCAAAGGTTGCTGGTTTGATTCAACTCAGCATACGCCTGGGTTGTGGGCCAGGTCCCTGGTGGGGGTGAGGGAGAAGCAACCTATAGATATTTCTCTCCCTCCCTTCCCCTCTGTATAAAAATAAATAAATCTTAAAAAAAAAAGAGGCACAGAGAAAAATAATAGTCAGTTCAGTCATGCCAATACCTCTCCACTAAGATAACCATTAGTAATTTAATTCCTAGCACTGACCCCACAGGAAAGATATAATGTTAGAGATGCTGCATTTCAAATTCAATTATCTTTCCTTCTAATTCATCAGCCATTATGGTTGAAACCAGTTGGGTGCAGGGTATCAGAACTAGACAAGTTTGTATTTGTCATCAAGTGTAGTGGAATCACTTTGAATAAGAGAAAAAACAGAATGCTTGTAAATATGCACTAACTATCCCACTTGGAAAAAAGTTTTTGCCAATTCTCCTAACATTACATACATCACTTTTCCCCCTTTAAAAATATACCAGTCCATTTTCTGTTTGTTCTGCACATTTATAAGTTACTTAGCAAGTAGGAGTGAGTGGGTGCCAGTGCTGAGTCATGAGGACAGGAAGGGTTATAAAGAGTGCTCTTTTAATGATTGTGATTAATTGTCAGCGAAATGAAGCAAAGATGAGTTCTGGACTTGGGTGAGAGGCCCTAAATGGATGCAGCACAGTCATCATAAGCCAACTGCAGAGTGCTGGCCCCTGCAGTCACGGTGGCGAGCCTGTTAGATGCTCTTCTTAGTTTCCATGGGGCAGCAAAGAAGCTGTGTTCATCAGCCAGCAACACTGACTGAGTACACACAATGCACAGTGCACAGTAGTAAGCACTCTGGGGTTATATAAAAGAAACTCCCACCTGAAAAAATAAGAAGTTTGAACTAAATGAACTCTCTAACATACTCTGATCTATTAAATGTAAGGTAGGGCAGGAGACAGGACTATTTTAACTTCAGTGAAAATATTGTGTCTATTTCTGAAACACTTCGCTGGGAATAATCTGAGGAAAAATGAAAATCTTCAAGGAGGTGAATAGAAGGACTAAATTAGACTTTTTAATCCTATCAACGGGTCAGTGCCTCAACAAGTATCTATTTAAATAGATACTCAAGCTGTGGCAGCTGAGACTCTCTTCATCCAAGATTCTGAGTTGTAGAAAAATTATAATAAATAAAAAATATCGCACAGTGTTTTTGTCCTCTCAGTATTCCCTGACCTTTAGGGAACCATTCTCTTCTCATGCTCATGTGACTTGGCTGGCCTTGATTTCCACCTCTCAGCTCCAAGGATGGCACGTGACCCAGGCCTGGGATATCGGATGACCTATTCCTCGGGTGCCATGACTGACTCCGGGACGGGTACATGGTCTAGAACGAGTTAGGGACCTGGAATGGCTAACCTAACACATACTCCCGTTCTCTTCTCCCTAATTCACCTTCATTATATGAGATAGGAAATTTTTTCTTTTCTTTCTTTCTTTTTTTTTGTTTTGCCTGTCTTGCACTTGGGAGGCCACATATTAAAAAAATGAACTATTCTTTTAACCACTGTAAGCATGATTTTCTATTACTTATAACCAAACACATTCCTAACTGAATCAGAGAAGTTCCAAATATTATTTCTGGTTATGCTAGTAGAACAAAGGCCTGGTCTGCTGGTTCCAGTTTTTGCCAACAAGCAAGGGAAGGCCTGCCTGAAAATGAAGCCAACACCCAGGAAAACAGAAAAGGAAGGAGAGTCAGATCCCTGGTATGGAACATCACTTGACTACCTGAAGCCAGCAGGGCCAGAAATCAGTTAGAACTCAAGACCTTCCAGTTACATGAGCCAGTAAGTTCCCTTTCTGCTTAAGCCTGTTTAACTGAGCTTCACTGGAAAGAGTCCTGACTGTTATACAGCATGGAAATGTGTATATTGATCAACCGACACAAGTCAATTTGAGGCAGTAATTTGTGACTTTAAAAAGATAGTTAATTAGGTTCTCCTGTACATCTGTAGCTTTCAAGAAGTCCCAACAAACAACAGTACATATTTGTTTGTATAAATATATGTAAATAAATGCATAGAAAAACATGTCTGGAAAGATACTATCTAATTAATCCAGAGGAGACTGGGATGGTGTGAGAGGTAGCTAAGGATGACTAACTCTGAATAAAAAAAAAAAAAATTTATTTATTGATTTTAGAGAGAGAGAAAAGGAGAGAGAGGGAAAGAGATACACTAACTTGTTGTTCCACTTATGTATGTTTTCACTGTATTGATGTGAGAGAGAAACATTGGTCAGTCGCCTCTTGTTCACACCCCAACTGGGGACTGAAGCCAGGCACGTGCCCTGACTGGGAACTGACCCAGTGGCGGCTTTTCACTTTGCAGAATGATGCCCAACCAACTGAGCCACACCGGTATTAATATTTACTAAGTGTTTAGAACGTCAGACACTATTACATGTTGTCTTTGTATCCACTATCTCTTTATCATTATAACAACTTATATTAATGAGGTAGAAATCATTTTTTAAAATGATTTTATTTATTTATTTTTAGAGAGAGGAGAAGGGAGGGAGAAAGAGAGGGAGAGAAATATCAGTGTGAGGTTGCCTCTCATGCACCCCCTACTAGGGAACTGGCCTGCAACCCAGGCATGTGCCCTGAATGAGAATCGAACCGGTTACCCTGTGGTTCACAGGCCGGTGCTCAATCCACTGAGCCATACCAGCCATTTATTTGTAAGAATAAATAACACTTACAAGTTAACAATTTTGTTTAAAAATCCTCACTTCACTATTCTACTGGAAGGAAAATCCTGCCCGAAGAGATGGTTGTTAAATACAGATACCCCTTCCTTCTTTTACCTGTTTATGAGGACCCCTGAGTATGTGTGCCTTAGCGCCTTCACAAGCCGTCCTCATTGCTTCCAGTGACGGTGTGCCCAAGAGATCTGTGATCAAATCCAACTACAGGAAACATGAAACACAGATGGATACAGCAAGCTTATGAAAACTTTTCGTTAGAGATGAGGACCAAATTTGCGGGAAATACACCTAAGGCAAGTTCCAGATTAACTAGTAGGAGCTCCCATTTTCACTTTCTAGACTATTAAAGAAAACAGAAAATGTTTTTTAGGAACCCATATGATAGAAATATAGAAAATGCATTTTGGCACACAGGGCCTTTTAAGGCTACAGTAATGTAGGAGTCTGCATCTCTCTGCCCTGTGTCTTGACACCATAGCATCAATGATCCTTACAGAGGTGAAGTGCTCTTTAGCTGATGGCTAATGACTATTATTTTCAAATAGTTAATGAATAGATTCTGATGCTTCACATAGATTCAGGCTCATAAAGGAAATAATCCACAAATCAGGCAGCTGTGATTTAGTAAATATGTACAGATTTATACCTGCAATTAAAGCTAAGCTATCAACATTTGAGATAGTCACACACCCCTTTACATTCTTGTCATGCTAGAAATCTGTTACACTGAACTGGAAACTGTGGTACTTATGATCTGACCATGACATTGGCTAAGGCCACATTTAGTTAGTGGACACAATAAAAGAGCCCAATAAAAACGGTCTCACAAACAAGTCTTTGTAAGCACCAAAGCACCTTCACAATGTTATGTACTGCCACGTTTGTTGTAACCTCATAACCTAATTAGAAATAACATTTCATTAGAATTCCTTCAAAATGGAAAATTCTTACCTAGAAAACACCTCTTTTCCTGGTGTGGGAGTTGCCAAATACAAAGCACAAGTTTCTTCTGCACTTATCTAAATGGGGGGGGGGGTACTATCAGTACCACTGCCCTCCAGAATAATGGAGATCTTTAAGTAGCTTGTTTTGCATAGAAGTAAAGCTCTCTATGCAAAGTTTTTGGGGAAAATGTGTTGGTGATACTTTTGGACCTCTAACAACTACACTCAAAGGCAGAAGGGGAAAGCAAGCCCATGAAAACAAATGGATACATTCAGAAAACTGTATTAAATGGGTCAGACCCATGGATGAGAAACATTTTTAATGAAGTCTGGCATTGCAACACATAATCTACTTATTTCCCAAAGACACACACAAAAAAAAATGCTACAGAAAATTACTTCCATTTAGAAATTACTCTTTTTCCATTTTACATCTTGACATTTTGCCCCAAAATGCACCAATGATAGATTTGAGCCTTCCTTCTGGCTACGTCTTACTGACAAAACTCAGGGCCTATGTATTTGTCTAAAAAATGAGATATGTGAATCCCATTCCAGCTGCTTCACACTTTCCTTTATATGTTCTTCTCAACAGCAATCCAAGATCCTTGTTTAATATATTACTTAAGCTTTTCTGTATGGCAGCTTCTTATGTCCAGATATGATAATTATAGTCTTACAGGTAAGTCTGTTAAACTCTACTTTCCAAAAGTACTGAACAATGAAATGGATACTGTCAATAGTACTCAGCATTAAATTATAAGTTTTTATCACTAGGATCAATTTTGAAGATGTAAACTTTAAAAAAGCAGACTTTGAATATATAGCAGAGAAATACATTTAAATGTTGATCACAGCATATATAGTTTCTAATGAATCAATTAACAACTCTTTGTAGAAAGAGAATAAAAAGAAATGATTCCATTTTTGGTCAAGCACATGAATTATGTACAAAGATACACAGTACTCAGGGTGATCTTTTAAAATGTGATGAGTCAAATCTAAACACACCCTTGCTCAAAACCTTCATGTAGCTTTCCAACACACTTCCCATAGAATAAAATCCAAAGTCTTTATCAGGTTCCCATGGTCAGGCACGCTCTCTGAACTCAGCTCTGACATGCTCTTCCATGACCATGCCATCCCTCCAACATGCCACAGCAGTTCCTGCCCCAGGGGCTTTATTATGCTGGCTGTCCCTTTTCCTGCAACACTCTTCCCTGGTACCTTGCTCCCTCCTTTCACTTGGGTCACTCCTCAAATGTTATTCCTTTACAGGATTCTTTAGCACTGCTCTGCTCCATCATCACTCTCTATCCCTAACCTGGGTTGATTTTCCTCCATAGAATCTATCATTACTTAGGATTGTATTGATTTGTTTACTTATTTAATTTGTCTCTCATGGGAAAGTTTCACAAAGGCAAGAACTGTGTCTTATTTACTGCTGTATCCCTAGCATCCTGGCATGCCACCATCATCATATTTTTTAATTGAGTGCCAGGCCTTGTTTTCAACTTTACTACTTCATTTAATCTACATAACAATCCTCAGAACAGTTTAACTTGCCCAAGGTTTAATAGATAGTGAAGTGGCAGAACTAGGATTTGAACCCACCTATTTGATTCCACAGCATGAGCTCACCATGTTACATTATTCTCATGCAAATAATATTATTAAAATTTATCAATAAAAATACTTAGAAATTATCCCAAGAAAATGTGTAACAATGAATTATATATAAAGGCAGACAATGAAAGTATCATGGTGTGCTTAAACTACATTTTAATCAGCTTCTGATGTTCTGTGACATAATTAAATATTTTAGCCCGATGATAAAGGTTAGAAATGTTCTAAATGTTTAGACTTAAAGAAACCAACACTCAAAATTTATATTCTAAGCATAAAGTATAATTACATTAAGTCACTAAATACATTTTCAAGTCAGACCCATTCAGTCAAAAAGAACAGAGGCCCTCTAACAACGGAAAATGTTACCTGTGCAGACTGTTAACAGCAGCGCGCTGCTGTGCACCAGCGTACGTAATAAAGGAACACTCCCTCTAACAGGCTTGTAAGTTATAAAATGAATCTCTCTGTAATCTATTTCACAACTTTCTGAATCTTAAGCAAATCTTAATTTGCTAAATCAATTTAGACAGTATAATAAGTCCAACACATGTGTGCAAGATGATTTTTCCTTTAAATCTGTAACAGAATTGGAAGCTCTGAAAGCCTAAAGGGATACCATACCTGTTGAATGGGACTCTGTGCCTGAAACAGTATTCTTCGTCCTAGTAGTTCTGCAAATATACACCCGACAGACCAGATGTCAATAGCATTGCTGTAATGACGGCTGCCCATCAGGATTTCCGGAGCCCGATAATACTGAGTAACAACTTCCTGAGTCATATGACGAGATTCATCTAATTCTTCCACTCTGGCCAATCCAAAGTCACAGATCTAAATAGAAAAGATTACCAAAATGTTGTCAAACAGACAAATGGTAAAGTGAAACAAAACACCAAATAAAATCTTGATAGACTTTTGAATTTTGAATAGTTTTCAAAGATATAGGTAGAGAATATTTGTCAATATATAATTTGATCTTATTTGTAAGAGAAGGAAGAAACTCTCAAACTTCCATATTTCTACGTAAAATGATGTATCTTAAAAATATGTGTCTCACCTCTCTTTTTGATTAGTAACTAAATCAAAAGAAAACAGCTGAATGTGTATTTCTATGTTTAATGTAGAAGCTAAGCTATCTATTTTCAAGGCTGGGGCTTATCAAGGAAGATATTATAAGGAAAAAAAGGTGTATCTTAAAGACCTCCTGAGCTATGTTCTTTATCTTTATGGAATATATATAGTAAAATTTCTTTAAAATTATGGATTTCAAATTAAGTCCTGCTAAATATAGTTCTGAGGAGTTACTTCAGGAGTTCTATAAACACTGTACCTAAACTTCACATTATCTATTTAAAATACTAATTCACACTCAAATGTGAAATGTCAAAATGTGGCACACTGTGATACCAGTGCTACCAGGTTCACTCACTTCTTCATGCCATATTTAACTGAGTGCCTGTATGTTTTTTTAGACAATATGCTAGAACCTGGAGATATAACAGTCAATGAGGAAGGCTGGTTAATTAATACGTAGAACTAAGAATAAATCTTTTCTTGCTATTTCTGTTTAACTGAAAAGTATGCTGAGATTGGAAGGTGAGCTGTTAGTAAACAGCTGTAGTATCAGCCAACTTCTGCTTATTTTTAGGAATCAAGATTTTCTTGATACTGGCCCACCACAGCAAACACTGCCCACACTGAAGATGAGATAAGACAGTAACGGCCATCTAAGCTCCAGGGTTCTCACTGATTAACTTCAGGAGTCAATATAAGTGACACACCAATACACTGTCTGTTTTCTACGTTGAGGTCCCAGCATAAGTGGGGATATTCAGATCCTCCCAAAGGCTAGGGATCTATATTTTAAACTCTATTATTTTCCCATGAATTTTTAGCATATCTTTTAAAGCCAAACAAAACCAAACCTAAGTGAAAAACTTATATCCACTTTCTTCTATCTTTCTTGTACTTTTATATTAAAAAAAAAAATACCCCAGCCACCCCTGCACCAAAAAGTGTTGTTATATATAAAGCAAGCCCTTGTTAAGAACATCAGTCTGATATGGAGTCATTTTGGCAATTTATCTGGAAGACAAGTTAAACCCAAAACAAAAAGCTTTTATGATCAGACAACCAAAAAGATATTCAGAATTCCAGCAAAATTATCTTTTCTGTGCTTAATAGGAAACAATATATTCATAATATGAAAAAATACTAATTTAAAAGAAATGTTTTACTGTAATGTTTTTGATGAGTTTGTACATTTGAGAAGAGAACATTAGTGCCGTAATCTGGAACTCTAGTCTGCATTTTCAACTAGGCCGCTAAAACAAGTCAAGGGCGCAGAGCAAAATTTCAATTTGTTCTGATCTATGTGTTGTTTATTCATAAATGACATTTTCCTTTAGTTACTCATTCATGTAGCCAGAGGTTACAATACTGTAACAGGTATGACTTGGAAAATGGACCTTAAGCAATTAATGGCATCAAGCATTACAGGTTCTGCACAAAATACTTTGTGAAGTTCTCCCAACAGAAACTGAAATAAGAAACTGGCTTAAATTGTCAGAAAACTGGTTGGGCTGAATAGAACAAAGAATTCCTAACTATAACGTCTTAAATTTTAAAAATTAAAAAAAAAAAAAACAATTAAAATGGGTTATAGAGATAGGTAGTGGGGCAATGAACCCAATGACCTGTGAAGGAATATTTCAGTGGATTTTGGAGACAATTCATTTCTCTGTGGCATTAGAAGACTAACTTTTCTAGAGTCAAAATAGAACAAAGTTCTTGAAGGCTATATGAAGGGAGAATTTTTATTCAAAAGCAGCATAATAGACCAGCTTTTAAAGAAAACTTGCCCACAGCTGAAGGAAAGCACTTAAAATAAGAAATAAAATGTATTTACATTTGGTTTTAATGTTTAGTTTAACTGCCAATATGCTAAGCAATAATGATAGTCTGGATTACTTTTAACTGTTAATTTATTTTTGTTACACTTGACAACCAATAGTATACTAGTTCTGGCTGTACGCTGTAATGATCTGTGTCTATACGTCTTCTGAAGGGAGCACCACGACAAGTCTGGTAACCGTCCGGCAGCACACAAGGCTCCTCTGACATCGCTGACTGTGTTCCCCATTCTGTGCATCACATCCCCACGGCTTGTCTATAACTGAAAGTTTGTATCTCTTAATACCCTTGAACTTTTTTGTCCAGCTCTCCCCTGTTGACTACTTTTAAAGAAGAAAGCATTTTAAAGTTTTATTTTTCAAATATAATCAGTTAAAATGTTAATGTTTCACATTTATTGTAGACTGAAGCATCACATAATTACTGTAGCTACTCATAAAATATGTGAAATTTTAATTTTCTTACACAGAAATGACACAGCTCAAGGAAGGCCCTTATCCCTAATTTCTATGATGGGGAAAAATGTGGCGGACTTCTCACTGTTCAGGAGTTCTGCTAATACACAGCTCTGCCAGAGGTGGGGAAATGCACGTATGTGGATTTTGCTATTTGTGAGTCACTAACAAATAAACAACAGGGTAGGGGTGTTACTGGAGGAAAAGTGAAACTGAAATTGATGACATCAGACTTTGGGGCTACTAACTATAACTAACTTGGTAAGCAATTCTTCAGAGGAATCATCGGTTACTATATACTGTGGAAATACATTTGACCCCTTTCTGGTTTAGGATTTCCACTTTCCCACTTTGCTACCTTAGTCAAACTGCATATAAAAATGTTAGCTGTGCAAAAACAGTCTTCTTAAAAAGCCATATTTCATTCTCATAAATAGAAGCTAACTGGTCTTTCAATATTTCTTCTGACATACACTTCCTTTAATAATGGAATAATCTGAAAATAAATCACTTTCTCTGTTCTTATTTCTTAGTTCCACTGTAATTCCAATTTTAGTGTTTCCAAAACAACACATGCAAAACACCACGAAGAAACGGTAAGACAACACTGCAAATTAGTTATATGGCCATGACTAGTGATATCACTAGAGAGGTCTGGGTTCTTTAATTTTTGGTGAAATGGCGAAAATAAATTTATTTCCTTCAGAAAAACATGTTTTTCTTAAACCTGCCTTGACATTCTGATTTTTTCCTAAGATTTAAATAAACAGAAAAGCTACCTTTAGAACACAGTTGCTGTTCACAAGGAGATTCCCTGGCTTAATGTCTCGATGTAAAATGCCAGCTGAATGGAGATATTTCAAACCTGAAATAACAAGCAGATTTCATTGCAGATATTTAATTCCTTTTACTCAACCACTGATCTGGGGAAAACCACAGAAACAGAGAATTAAATGGTTCCCTAAATAACTGTATAATGAACATTATTAGAAGTGTGACTTAGTCTTATCTCCAAAAATAAAAAATCTATAATTTTGCTACAGTAAAATAAAATGTCATCAAAGGTTTACAAAAATCGAGAGATAATGGGGGTGGGGGAGAGTGGTGGTGGTGGGGAGTGCAGACAACTGCAATTGAACAATAAAGTAATTAAAAAAATCTAGAGATAATGTCTACAATTCAAAAGATTACTAGGATTAAGTACAGACAGGCTTTTCAGGCACTGGTGTGAAGGCTGACCAATACCCTTGAATTACTCATAAGCACGGCTACTGGAACTCTGCTATTGACACCCTCAACCCATGATGCTGAGCCTGTTCCAACACAACAGTGCCCATTAGCCAGCAGGGAGTCATTCCCAGGACAGATACTCATTGATCCAACAAAATTCAGAAACTTCATAGATGTGTTGGTAGTTTCTCTACCACTGAGAATCAAGAGGGTAATTAACTACTTTTACAATGTTTTTGACATTTTAGAAGACTGGTGGCTTTAGCACTGCTAGATAAAGGTCATAGTTTTAAGGCTGTCTTTTGAATAAAATATAGCAAATCTAATTTTTTACAAGTGCAAAAAAAGATCCAATATCCAATACCTTCCCTTCCCTCACCCCAACTGCTGAATACCAATAAATCTACAGAAGGTGATCTTTCTAGTTTTAATATTGTGTATATGTTTTAATCCTTTTGGCTGATGCTTTTCAATCTTTATAAAAAATGTCTTAGTTATATGAATCTTAGCAGGGGAGGGAGCAGTAGTTTACTAGGTCAGAAAGCTGTTTCGGCTTAAATAATTCATTTGTAATAGCAAAAATTCTGAAGGACAAACCCAATAGCCAGAGGAAGAAGTTCCAACGTCAGCTCAAATCGTTTCTCTATCAAGTCTGTGCTCTTTAATAAGCCAAACTGAAGGATTATTTAGCTGGCTGTTTCCATCAATCTCCTCCACACTCTGGTTTTAACAGTCACTTTGTTTTTCTAGAGTTGCACTCGGGTACGACCAGCCAACACTCTGACCAGGCCCACCTACGTGGGCTTGCAGAAAGGATGACATCCACAGGGAACAGTTACTTTTAATTTAGTCACCTCCTACTAAACAATCGCTGCTCAACAAACTGTCCTGCTTACTCACCTCTGAAGATTAATGTACTCAACTCCCTAAAATCAATTAGGGCCTTCTACTGTATCACTAAAAATAAGAACCATTTGGCTACTCTTAAAAGCCTCTTATTTAACATCAAGTACAGAGATTATTAAATATACTTTGGTCAAAAGAAAAAAGTCTTTTAGGGAAGAAGCAAGCCTTGGAAGGTCAGATTGAAGTTCAAATGAAAAGTAAAACATTTCATTTACACAGTGACACTATCTTTTTCTTTACAAAGAAAAATCTTACCTCGCAAAATCTGATAAAGAAAAACTTTGACATGATCTGAGCTGAGTGGTTGAGGAGAGACGATAATTTTATGTAGGTCACTCTGCATCAATTCTGTGACAACATATCTTGAGGCATTAAGTCAAGGAGAGTTCAGAGAATTCAGCCCCCAATGCCCTTAATGTAGGCCCAAGGTTTAAAGAGTAATTTGCATTTTTGTGGCTAGAAAAGGCTTAGCAAAAGAAAGCTTCTAGACAGTGTAATAGAGGTGAGAATCCAGCCCTCAGAAGATAAAACATTGCCAAAATTAAAGAATTTACTGTTTAAAAGTTAGTATAAGTAAACAACCAAGTGACTTTTCTAATTAGCATTATAAAAGAGACAAATAAGGGTAAACATTTTAAATGACAGTCAGGCCAGGAAGAGTGTGAAGACCAGTGTTAGGGTCTATTTCAACCAGAGGGTTGGTGGTCTCGTCCTAGGCCACCACGGCACCAGTGGAAAAGATGACAACCTACCTATCAACTGTTAAAGTATGGTACTCCTAAAAATGTGTAAAATGGTTAGTTCACATTCAAGTCACCATACAATCTTAGTAACTTCTTTTAATTTTTTATGTATTCATACCTCCCTTACTAAGTTTTAAGCCTCCTATGCTTTGTACTATTATATTCTCAGAGTTTTGCTCAATGAACACATGGCAAATGACAGAAGGCTGGGGCCTGGGGAGCAATGGAGACGTGGAACTCAGAACTCTTACAAAGGTAAGGTCTTTTGTTATATCTAGAATAGGACAGATTCATGTCTCACCCTGCCTGCAGTTAAGAACTTATTAAGTTTGGGCAAATTTTATGATTTAAGTAAAGTCAGGCATCACTTAATGATGGGGATACATTCTAAGAAATGCGTCATTAAGCAATTTCGTCATTTGCAAACACCATAGAATGCACTGAAACAAACTGAAATGGCATAGCCTCCTACACACTTATGCCGTATGGCGTATAGCCTACTGCTCCTCGGCTACAAACTGTACCGCCATGTTGTTGTACTGAATACTGTAGGCAGCTGTAACACAATGGTAAATATTTGTGTGTCTAAACATAGAAAAAGTGCAGTAAAAATATGGTATAAAAATAAAAAATGGTACAACTATATAGAGCACTTACCGCGAACGGAGCTTGCAGGATTGGAATTCGCTCTGGGTGAGTGAATGAGTGAGTCCTGAATCACTGTGAAGGCTAGGACATCACTGTATACACTAAGGCCACACTAAATTCATAAAAAAAGGTTTTCTTTCTTCAATAATAAATTCACCTTTGCTTACTGCAACATTTTTACTCTATAAACTGAAAAACTTTGTAAACTTTTCAACTCTTTTGTAATCCTTAATAGCTTAAAACACCAACACATGGTACAACTATACAAAAATATTTTTCATTATATTCTTATTAAATGCTTTTATTAGAAATTTTTTTTTTGTTAAAACCTAAGATACAAACACACATTAACCTAGGCCTATACAGGGTCAGGATCGTTGATAGCACTGTCTCCCACCTCCACATCGTATCCCATTGAAAGGTCTTCAGGGGCAGTAACCTGCACGGAGCTGTCATCCCCTGATAACAAGGCCTTCTTCTAAAATATCTCCTGATGCACCTGCTGGAGGCTCTTCTTGAAGAGGGGCCATTCTTTTCAGAAATATATCCATGGTGGTTTGCTTGGTTGCTTTTTTTCTTCACAAATTTGCTTGTAAGCGGATAATGCACTATGAACATTCCTCTCTATTACTGTATTTGCTCTGGCACGTAATTTTCCTCCTTGATTACTAATCTAGTGTTTCCAAAAATTCAGTTGTCTTCACATCAGCACCTGCAGAGTCACCACTCACTTTTACATTATGTAATGAATAACGATTATTTAATCATTTAAAACACCCAGAGTTAGCAGTAAATTCAACATGGTAGTTGAATTCAGCCTTTTCTTTTGACATCACAAACTTTTTGCTTTGGCCAGAATCATCAGTCTGTGTTCAGTATCAATCTAGGTCATCAGAAGTTTCTCCATGTTTCATATAGGTCCTTCTCAAATTTTTGCTAGTCTTGTTGCCTTTAATGAAGCAGATGTTTTAACAGCTTCTGTCACTTTGTAATGGGGCGTGCATGACTGACCAATAATCATCACTGATTTTCCACCTTCATAATCCTTGATCACTTTTATTTTCATTTCTAGGTGAATCTCTCTCTCTCTCCTTTTTAAAAATATTTTATTTCTTTATTTTTAGAGAGAGGGGAAGGGAAGGAGAAAGAGAGGGAGAGAAACATCAATGTGTGGTTACCTCTCACATGGCCCCCAATGGGGACCTGGCCCACAACCCAGGCATGTGCCCTGACTGGGAATTGAACCGTGACCTTTTGGTTCACGGCCCGTGCTCAATCCACTGAGCTACACCAGCCAGGGCCCAGGTGAATCTCTCTTGACATGGCTTCTTATTAGCAACATTAACAGATTTTGTACACTTAAGGGCCACGATGAATTAAACAACACAAAATTAAATTAAACACAACAGAAAAGTGTGCAATCAAAAGATGTGGTAAATATGAGATGTATGAGGCTACTGGCATAACACAGCACATACTGTTTTATAGCCAACTGATCATTTTTATAAGCAGAAAGAGTACACTCTAAATTTACATCTACAGTAAAACATAAGAAAGTAACAGTTGTTTATTATAAAATATTATGTACTGCGCATAACTGTATGGGCTATACTTAAAAAAAGATTTTATTTATTCATTTTTAGATAGAGGGGAAGAGAAGGAGAAAGAGAGGGAGAGAAATATCAATGTGTGGTTGCCTCTCGCGCACTCCATACCGAGGACCTGGCTTGCAACCCAGGCATGTGCCCTGACTGGGAATTGAACTGGCAACCCTTTGGTTCATAGCCCATGCTCAATCCACTGAGCTACACCTGCCAGGGCTTGTGCTATACTTTTATACAATTGGCAGTGCAGTAGGTTGGTTTATACCACCATCACCACAAACATGTGAGTAATGTGTTATTCTATGACATCACTTGAATAGTCTTTCAGCTCCACTTTAATCTTATGGGACCACCATCATATACATGGTGCATTATTGACCAAAACATGTTATGTGG
The DNA here is from genome assembly GCA_004027475.1 of Anoura caudifer. Classification (NCBI taxonomy): domain Eukaryota; kingdom Metazoa; phylum Chordata; class Mammalia; order Chiroptera; family Phyllostomidae; genus Anoura; species Anoura caudifer. Next base: position 17,515 of record PVKU01008163.1, read on the forward strand.
TGGATGAGTATATAATGGAAAATCCTGTTGGTTCTTTGAAAATTTAGCCACAGAATTTGACCACTTCTTACCATGTTCACTGTTACTGCACTGACTCATGACCTCTATATTTGTAAAATATTAACAGCCAGAATACAGTTTTTATAGTTACATTTTTGTCTATATATTGAGTCACTTTATTATACAGAAAATATAATTTTATGGTTCTTACTACTTAGATATGATTTTTAAAAAAGATTTTTAGGGATGGGGGAAGGGAGAGAGAGAGAGGGAGGGAAATATCAATGTGTGGTTGCCTCTTGTGCATCCCCTACTGTGGACCTGGCCCCCAACCCAGGCATGTGCCCTGACTGGGAATCAAACCAGTGACCCTTTGCTTCTCAGTCTGGTGCTCAATCCACTGAACCACACCAGCCAGGGCTCTTAGATATGATTTTTATCTTAAGTTTTATTAACCAGATTCTTTCCAAAGAAATAAATTCTACTTCATAATGACAGTTAAATGAAGATTTGATATGCAGTATTTCCTTATATGATAGCATAAAAGGTGGGACCACTCTATAAAATGATACGTATCAGTTAATTTACAGTATTATCATCTGAGTTAGATTTAGTGTTTCTTAGTAGTTTAAAATTTTTTCTTATAAAAATGTCCTTACAGGGCCAAAAATGATCTGGCCTTCTCTGACCTCTCCTATCACTTTCTTCCTTGCTATTCTCTGAACATGCTTGACATCCTCTGACCCTAGGCCTTTGCTCTAGATGTTCCTTCTGCCTAGACTATGCTTCCCCAGACATCTACTTGGCTCTTTTACCTCCTTTGTGTTTTCACTTGAATCTTACTTTTCAAAAGAGGCCTACCTTGACTGCTCTAATACTGCATCCGGCGTGCTTTATCCAACTGCCACCCCCTCACATAGCTCTACTTTTTTCCCCTTTAGTAATTATTCTACACAATTATTATGGTTATTGTTTGTCTGTCTGCCCAACCCTGCTTCATGAAGGCAAGGGTTTTTGTCTGTTTCATTCATAAGTCTATCCCAAATTCTCACAAATAATGCCTGCATACAGTTAAGTCCCTATAAATATCTGTGGAATGAACTATTGAGCACCTACAGGGTACTAGTCACTCTACTAAGAAATTTAAATATATCATATCATAATTATATAATTTTCACAGCAATCCTCCAAGGTCAGTGGTCGAATCTCCAATTACTGAACAGGAAATCGAGGCTAACAGAAAGCAAGTAACGTGCCTAAGGGCATGAGGCAGTATAACTTAGATCTGCAGGGCTCTGTGCATGTTGGGGGAAGGGACAAAAGACATCAAGGCTCAGTTCATACTGTCTCCAAGGAACAAAGTTTTAGTCTGCAGGACAGGAGGAAATTTAAACACCTTATTACTTCTTAGAGGCTTGCAACCAATCCTGAATTTAGGCCTACCTACATCCCTACTTTCTGAGATACCTGATGTCTCCAATTTCTGAGTTGTTCTGATGTTCTGTAGCAAGAAGCAACCTGTCTTGGATTCTCAGTACTGCCAGCATAGGTTTCTGCCTCTTTTTAGTTTTTAATCCTTTACAGACATTTTAGGGGCACTGCAAGAGGGACTGGCACTAAGAATTTGTGTTCTAGCAACTGTGTTTTCATGTTAAAAACTGTTTACATGTTTATTGGCTACATAAATAAGTGAGCATCAGAGAAAAAGAGAATTGATCTTGTCCTTTGCTCAATTTTCTATTGGGTGATAACTTTTATTCACGAGACGATATTTGCTTTACAAATTAAGGACATCAATCCTCTTATACATACTGAAAAAATTTTTTTCCCACTAGAATCTTTTTTTTTTTTTAAAGGCTTATTTTATTCTCATTTGAGAGAGAAAGAAAGAGACAGAGAGAGAAACATCGACTGGTTGCTTCCCGCAGTCAGACCCACAATGTAGACAAGTGCCCTGACCAGGAATCAAACCTGTGACTTTTTGGTTACAGGATGACACTCCAACCAACTGGGCCACATCATCCAGACCTGCTCCCCTGAATCTTAATCATGGGATAAGGGCAGGAAAGACTTCTATTTTCACCATTAAGTCTTCATCAGAAGTACCGATATTCTTGAGTTGGTTCCAAAAATCTCAAGGGACAAAGAAATATTACACAGGAAAAAAAAAAAAAGCAACAAAACAAAAAGAGAAAAACTTCACAACTACCATCACCATATTAAGTGTTGTCAGCTTGAGATTTTACTCAGGAAAAAAAAATCCCAAATAGAGTATAAAGCACTTACCTGTATGGGATGTCAGCCACATCTGCTGAGTTAACTGACAATTTTCCTTCTTGCCAGGATTGAAAAGTTCTCGCATGGAAGTGAAGAGCGGGTTATATTCTATTTTGTCTCCCACATCCACAAAACTGGCAGCCAAGTTGTGATGCCAGAACCTTTACTGCTAGTAGTCACAGCCAGTCTGCATGCAGGTGGCAGAGAGAACACGTCCTACCTTTCAAGTTATCAGGTTGAATTCACAGCGCTGGTACTTAAAGAATCTTGTTTTGATTTATAAAAGGAACAAACTGATACAAAAGCCAAAAACAGAGAGTAAGTATGAAATCACGTTCACATGCTTTCTTCTAACAGTGATGACATTTTCAAAGAAAGGGGATAAAAACATTGTCTGGCTGGCATGGGTCCTGTTCTAACCAGGTATTTTAAAAATAATTACTCATTTCAGACAAAAATTATTACATTTCATTTAGCACTACAAAACATGTATTTCCATATCAGGGTGTTGTTGACCCTAAACATGAGATTTGAACTGACAACATTAGACCATTTTTGATCAACAAAATTAATAATTTCATGTGGTGCAACCTAAAACAGAGCAAATCACATACATATATACTTTATTTCTCTCACAAAATAATTTATTTGTCAAAATATAAACCAGCAGGTATTACCTCTGCTAAACACAAATAACTAGATCACCATGTCTCTGCCCTCAGGATCTGTGAACTTGAAAAACCTTTCATTCACTTCCTGTTATAGTTATTAAGAAAGGAGAGTTTAAGAGGGCTATTTTCATATCTCTGCTTCTTGAGAAAATGATAGGCTGGATTAAAAAAGAATGGGGCCAGTTAATAAACTCTTTAATTGAACCAGAAAGTCTAGAGCGAAACCACACAGAGCCCCTTGTCTACCTTTACCATTTGGTTTACCTCTGTGCCGAGATGCTTTCCCCTCCATTGATATCCTTTAAACATAAAAAACTGAAACATTTTAAATGTATAATTTTTACAAACTGATTAAAACAGTCGCTCAGCAGAGACTGCATTTTGTCATGCGTTAGTTTGGCAAAGTAAATTCTCCAGGGGAAATACATTTTTCATGCCACAAGCAGTTTTTTTTTTCGTAGAGAACAAGCCAACAACCAGGCTGACCTTTTTACAAATTTACGTCTCAGGAAAATACAATTCCTGAATTTGAAGATCTAACAACGTAGGTGCAGAAATCTAGAAAGCAACACGTACCACTTTATGATAAGGTTTCTGCTTTGCTCTAGCAGAAACCCTCTGAAGTCTCAATCCCCAGCATAATGTCTCCCAGATGTCTCAACTAGTTGCCATGCCAACAAAAGCAGCTTAAATTAAATGAGGGCCTGAAAAGGCACCTGCATCACTCCAGGTCTGTTGCACATTAAATAAAGCTCTCTTGACAGGGACTCAGAGGTGCCATTAACTTGAACAGCAGCTATCTGATTATTGTTTCTGGGTAATTTAATGAAGGTCTCCAAATAAGAGGAAAACCAGGGTGCTCTTCCCCTTTTCTTGTCCTTCTAAATGGGACAGCCTCTCCAACAGCTGATGCACCCACAGGGTCAACTTTGCTATATGGCCTTTTAAGTTGCCATTGGATAAAGATAAATTATAGGACCAAAGTTAGGGCTTTCAAGAGAATATTAATAAGTTAACCATTTCCCTCTATTAAAACCCATCATTAAGAACGTGACCATAAAAAACACTGTGCATGGTATGCCAACCTCAGAGTGATTTGAACAGCCCTGCTATAAAATAAATTGCTGCTGATTGCAGCAATTAGTTAAGAGGCTCCATGAAATATGTATTTCAAAATGTACTGATTTGCTTCAGAAAAATGAATGATGCAAATGAACAATTATAATGTATGGGGGGGAGCATGGCAGCTCCGATGTCTCAGGTGCCCAAGAAAAACAACAGTGTTTGTGTGTGTTGTTTCAGAGTTAATTTTTTAAAATAATATTGATATTTTAGAAGTTTCTTTATAACATAGTAGAAAACAGTTCTTTTGTTGCTTCCTCAAATATTATTAATTACGGGGGAACATCAGTTAATAAAAACACAAACTTAAGACTACCTCAGATTTCCTGACTCCTAGTCTAGTGCTCTCTGTACCTCACCAACTTCCTTCCCACAGAAGCTGGCCTACTAGTCCCATTTATTAACCAAATAACATCCCAGTATTACTTTGAAATAAAGAAAGCTGACTTACTTTTTATTATTGTACTATGAGAAGAAAAAGATAAAGGAAGCTACCACATGACACCTTCCATGTCACCTCATTTAATTCTCATAATGCCTAATTTCTAACTCTCCAAGACTGGGAGAGATCAAACTGCTGACCCCAGAGCCTGGATTCAAACCTATGTTGTAAAGATTCTGAGGCCTGAGCCTTTCCATGAAATTTTCCCCCATTTTGTTTACTACTAAAAGATAAAATGAAATTCATGAGACTGACATTACTTTCATGTTACAAAAACCAGGTTTCCAGGAAAAATAAGAAATTGAATACTTCATTACATGGTGCAGCTTTTGGAATTTCTCCTCTGCCATGCGTTTTCAAATGAGAAGTCACTCTGTTCACTCTTCAACACTCGACCAACAGTCACCGGAAACACGGTGGTGTGCAAGAGTATCACTGCCCTCCCTGAGTTTACAGCTTAATGAGGGAGATTAGACAAGCAATCACAATACACTCTTTCAAACACCACAATAATGTTATGGTTGTTAACCTCATAAAGCCTATAGGTACTGCTTTGGAATTGAACATGCCAGACCTGCCACCAGAAAGAAGCATAACCAAGACATATTGCTTTAAAGTGAGAAATCTCTAAATTATTAGAACTGCTAAATTCCAGTAACTACAGAGATTTAACCCTTTAAACATCTTAAGAAACCATTAAGATTTCTTCAACTACTGAATTTCTAAATAACATGCACATTCTAACTGGCAATTTACTTGTATCTGGAAAAACACTTATATACATACTTATTTACCTTTGGTTTCCTAAAATGGTTCACCTTAAAATTTTCTTTAAAAAGCACATGAGAAAAAAAGAAAAAGCAATTAACATTTACTGAGTTCTCACTATGTGCCTGGCACTTTCTATGAATTATCTCAACGAATTCTCACAACACAAGTGGCAGGTTATTCAAAAGAACTGATTGTTCTCATTTGTAGTCTTCCTTTTGTGGAAGGAAGTGAATCTGAAGATGTCTGAAGCAATTGCTCAAATCCACTCAAGTACTTTTATTCATTTCTTCTAGTACCTGAACTGTAGTCTTCACCTTGTCACTAGTAGGCCACAGCCTCAAATAAGAAATAATTGCAGTCTGCTGAGAAGTATTTTTGAGGCTACTGCATACCACTTTTAACATAGATCACCCCATTTAATCCTCATAACAACCTGGGACCATTCTCATGTAACAGGTCTAGACAGGGGGAAAGGACTGTCAGGATGACAGATCAACAATGATTCTCCTTTTGCCAACAACTGAGAAATAATACAAAGATTCAAAAAAAAAAACCAGAGTTAAGTTTTTCTACCACATACTCTCTTTGCCTCAATCTACCTCCTGAGCATACACCTTCTTCAAGTCTTATTCCTTTTATCTTTTAGGCAAATCACAAAGCTAAAGTTGACAATTCAATAAACATTTCTCTGTATCTATGAATGATATATGCTTATTTGAATAGGTTCATATTCCCTATTTAATGAATGAGAACTTTAAAAATCAGTGTGTGTGTGTGTGTGTGTGTGTGTGTGTGTGTGTGTGTGTAATAGAGACTGCCAGTTAACTTTTTGTATGGAGTGGGTTAGAGGGCTGGGCTAGGAGTCCTTGATATGGGAAAAAAATCTGAATCAGAGATTGCTGGAAACTTAGGACAGGCCTTTGATGGACAGCCTAAGTTGAAAATATAAGTTTGGGAATCACTAAATATGGTAAGAAAGGAGTAACAATCTTTACTTTTTACTAAATGAAATCTGCCACAGATAGGGTATTAGTTTTGCTTTTGGTTATAATCTTTTCCTTTGCACAAAAATTTTCTCTTTTATTATTTTTCCCTATTTCTTTCCTTCTTTTGTTTTGAGAATCTGGATACTAAAATTATGGAAACACATCACCATTAATAAGTTGTAAATTCAACCTCGATGATGCTACAGTCTGTAGAATAATGCACACCAGAGTTGTTAGTGCACAGTACCCAAATATAAGATGTAGAACACCCTGCTAGACTCCCACAAAGGTTACCGAGGAAGAAATTGTGTTCACATAGGACCACATTTAGAACAACAACAAAAAAAGGACTCTTCTGAAGAGAAATGAAGTGGGAATATAATAAATAGATCAGAAAGCAGAGAAAAGTGAGGGCTATTTAGTATAATTGTAGTTTTGTACAACTTTTTTTATGGGATATAAGATCAGGTAGGAAACAAGTCTAGAGCCAATCAGTAAACTACACTCAATGGTAAACTTGCCCTGACCTCTGGCTCCAATTTAAACAAATCTGTACTATGATCAATATCTGTTTAACCCACGTCTATGATGCTGTATCTATTTTCGAAAGTAATTTAAGAATGTATGATCATTAGCCCCATGCCAGAAAGCCTACCTACTCTAACTGTCAAAGGTAATTCTGCAGAAAGAGCTACATAATCACCACAGAAACAAATGCTGACATGAAACTCTGGCCTCAATTATGAGGAGTAAGATGATTGAGTCCTTTTCTCTTTTTAGGAAGTCATGATTACCCAAGCAGTCTCAGAGGCTGCAGGACTGGTGCCAACAGCATCTTTGTTTAACTATCATCATTAGCATCAATAAATACTGAATGGGCACCAAGTGGGTGCAGAGAGCATGCTAACTAAATGACAACACAGAAAAAGATGGATGAATGTAAGGCAACATTCAAAAGGTAAGAAAAGACTGAGACTGATACATAAAAATCAAATACAGAAAACAAGGAAGCAAAAAGATTTCAACGTACATGGCCATGAAAGCTTGACCAAGAAAGAAAAATATCTGGTATTGAGTTTTCTATATGTTAGGTATCCAGCTTTAAATTTATTTAGCTGGATAAATTTATTTATCTACCCCTAATTACTCTAAGATTTTAGTATTCTACAGAGCTAGTGCTAGAGCCCAGCCCATGTTCTTAACCTGTGTTGTTTTTCAAAAGATTAACTACACCTCAGAAAAAAGGTGAATGAAGTAATTCTACTTCAGAAGAGAGAAGGCCAGGAAGCTGATTTTTGAAATGAGGAGTTAAATGGATTTAGAAAGTGGGAGGAACTATAGTGTAGACTTTGGAATCACAGAGGAGGTTAGAATCTTGACTCTGACATTTACTAGCTTGATAACATTAGGCAAGTTAATGCCAGGGCTTAGATGTTGTATGTGAATCACATACAAATGCCAGGCACATGGTGAACAGGGCTTATGTGGTAGCTGCTATCATCATCATAGATATAAGAGGGAGGAAGGGTACTGAGTTTATTAAACATCAGTGTTGGGCACTGTGCCAAATGTCCTACATACATCAATTTATTTATTCCTTGCAACAGTTCTTCAAAGAAAAATGTTATCTCCATTTATCACTGAAGAACCTGTGGCTCAGGAAAGAGTATCCAATAACTTTTTCAAGGTCAAAAAGCTAGCAAGTTGGGAGGAGGGGAGAATTCACAGTTGAATTTAGGACTGCCAGATAGCAAAGTCCATGCCTTTGCCAAATTGTGTTCTTATTTCTTTTCAAGTTTTCTCCCTTCCTCCCAGGAAAAAGCAAAAAGAATATAAGTAAAAAAGTAACAAAAAACAGACAGCTAACTGAAAAGGCTCTTTTAAGCTCCTGATATTAGAAGGAAAGATCAAGCACTTTTAAAAGGATATCACTGCTGAAGAGGACAATTTGATTCACTTATTAATGGGGTCTCATGTGGTTTTTTGGCGCCAAACAGCGTTATGATCATGATAAGTCACATTGCTTCATGAGGACAAAAAACCTTTTCTTAGACCAGGAAAGTTTTCTACAGTGCTTATTATTTTTGAGAGAGACCTTGGGTTGGTTTTGGGACAAACTGGAAAGTAAAGAGAGTAATTAAAAGTGCTAACCTCTGTGAGATCTCTGTAAACTCCACATAGGAGTTTACCTGGTTTTGGGTAAAGGGCTGCTGGTAATCTTAAGTCTTAAGCCAGGGTGGTAAAAATGAGCTATCAGATTGTTATCCAAAATAATAAACACATTTCCAAAACAATAAAAATACGCATACACAAAACAAAACTTCACTTGGCTTGTGCATGACATTTCCTTTGGAAAAAAAATGCTATTTTGACTTTATACTATTTTCTAAGATCTGGCTTTATTGCCATTTCTAAATGATGTAACAATAAGAGGAAAAGACTATCAATTAAACACATAATTATTAAACCTATCACCAACTATATAATTTAGTGTTCTTAATATTTAATAATGACATTCATATAGTATTCAGAGAGCAAACTGATATAATTAGTACACAAATAAATTGTACTCTGGCTAAAATACAGGTTTGTATTAGTGTGCTGTAGGCCTACTAAGTTCCTGAAGTACTGCTTTCAAATAAACTGAGTTGGTAGAGGGAAACTCAGCTGGTCTATGAAGTGGCTAAAAGCCCCACGACTCCGCATATCCTCCAATTAAGGCAGGTCTAATATACTTAGTGGCTTCTGAAACCTCTGGGTCTCCACATAACACATGCTTCCTGGTGTCTACCAACCTCAGAAAATAGAACAGTGGGATATAACAAAAAATCAAATAAGTAGTCCTATGAGCCTACCTAAACTCTCACACTTGAATTAAATATGTCAAGAGGCTAACAATTGGAAGGTTAACCAGTTCAGGAGAATGATAATGGGGTTATAAGTCTTTTCAGCAGCTCAAAATAGGTGTGGCTTTGTTGTCATTCAATATCACCCTCTAATAAGTGGGAGGCCTGACAGCGTGTCAGTCCCACCAGCTGCGAAGTTTTAGAGATATTTATTTTTCATGGAGAGGTGAAAGACTAGACTCAAGTTTTTTATTTTTTTTGGCCTCACCTGGAACACAGGTGTTTCAAAGAGCTGGTGTGAATAAGTTGTTCCAGCTATGTATAGTGACTCTCTTCAAAGCACAGTGGAAAAAAATTCCATTTGGAGTTGGAACTTTTAGAACAACCTCAGGATTTGCTAATACACTTAGGTAACCTTATGCAACCAGGAAGGGACCACTACTAGAGGTGTGACTACTACTATAGGGCTTGAAAGGGGAGCGGTTCTTGGGACGGCAGGCTGAAGGAAGAAATTATGTCATATCCTTTTAATTAATAAAAAAAGTTTGGTAAAGGTAATGAAAATAGCAGGAAGAATTATATAATATGGATGCAGTCTGGATGAAGGGCTTGGAGGTACTAGCAAGTGTATATCAAATATATTTTCTGGGAAGAAGAGACCAGGTAAGAGAATATGAAGTGCTAAAGTTAACAACCTATTTCTCATTAACAGTTTACATCTTGTATAAAAAAAAAAATCCTCTCTGTAACAAAGCATTACTCATTAAGAGTTCACATCTTGTTATAAAGAAAATCCTCTTTATAAATAGGCTAGGTTTGTTACTGTTAGACCACTATGAAAGTATTTGTTTATGATGAGAACTTTCCAATGACATCTGTTGGTGGGTTTGACATACTCTGTTTTGCATGAGAAAGTTCATATGAATTCCTATTGTCTTTCTGCTTCACTAAGTTCTGCCTCAGTCAGTCAGTCTGTCTATCTTTCCATTCCAATTCATCCTCAAAGTAACTCTACGAAGCAGGTACAATTGTTACTCTGATTTTAGTAACCAGGGAACTGAGGCGGAGAGAAAGTAACTTGCCCAAGACCACCTAGGTAGTAAGAGGCAAAGCTGGGACTCAAATCTACGCAGTCTGGTTCCAGGCTCCAAGCTCTTTGTCACTGTAATAGATTTTGTTTCCACTGCCTCAAGCTAGTAGAATATCCTGGCTACGTAGGCCCTGAACCAATCATAAAGATTTTGAAGTAAACAGGACGAGGATCTTGTGACAGTAAGTCACTAAACTCAAGGCTGCTACTGTCAAGCAGCAGAACTAAGGGATGATGAAAGTATGACAGGCAGAAGGAATGGAGAAGGAGACTGATTTTAGAGTGATGTTATTTGACGCTCTACCAAGAGCATGATACCAAGAACATGTGCTGGAGGAGCCGCCAAGGCTTTGTAGGAGAAAAAGGGGAGACACTTGCTTGTCAGTTGCCTAGTGCTACAATCCTCCAAGAATATGGGATGAAGGTCAATTTTCCACATTCCTATGTTTAGGCTTTCCAACCAATCTGTGATTTAGATTGTTCCCACTCCTCAGACAAAGGGAAAGAATAAGACTGATTCACTATACAGCTTCTATAGTCAGTAAGGACTGGGGCAATTTATACTCTATTAAGAATAAATGCTTACTATTGATAAGGTGTTGTGCAAATATGTCACAAGAAAGCTATGCTAAATAAGCCCTTTAATAACAGAGCTATTCATTCTGGACAGCTCAAGTTGTGTATACATGGGAAAATATGTGATACTGTCTTATGCTAAAAAACTACCCATCAGGTTAAAAAACTTACTATCTGGAGTTTAGAACTATACCAGGCTGCTCTGCCTGCTCAACTAAACTGAAGTTCTATTAGCAATGAACAACTGATGTATGAAAAACTATCAATGATGTATTAAAAGCTTTCATATAGCAAAACAGGGTATTTAACTGGTTTGGCTGGACGGGGAGAGGAAAATGAACTTGTTGCATCAAATTATTTCCTACAGAATGAACATGGACAGAAGCTTTAAAAACACAATTTTAATCCGTAAATAGACTTTATTGATTTCAGATAATGAAAACCGAATCACTTTCTTTCATTTACTATTTGTATAAAAACCAACATTAAGCCAGATTATGAAAAAGGAATCTTGCAATATTAAATATTTATTAAGTAGGTGGAACATAGGTCAACAGTTCTACAGTCTTTTTTTTAAGTCTTCATCTTCATGTGATATATATTGGAACAAACATGAGAACTCGGTGATTTTTCCAAATGGACACAGTGAATTTTAATTGTAGTATACAGATCCTCAAGTCTGGCTCTTTAAGCCATGGATTCTCTTATATTAAAAGTCCAAGAATGACAGTTAAAACTTGCTTAAACCCACATAAAGCACTAATTTTGAAATCCTGTCATTCCTGTTTGAAAGAAGAAAATCTCATAACCATAGAATCTCTTTCCTCGTATTTTTCCTTTCCAAAATCTAGCCTGCAGAGAAGGGAACTTTCAACCCAGATCTCAGACATGTAACTGCCTCTGAAATAAAAATGAGGGCATAAATAGCATGGATAATGAAAATTTGGTTTATGGATATTGTTGATTTCAAACAATGTTCTCCACGTGAAAGAAAAACAGCAATGCATCACAGAGAGAACTGCTTTCTCTTGGAACAAATGGTCAGTCCTAAATCTCATCATCTTCTCTGCAACAAAAAGCATGGTGCCTTTGCAACTAGGAAAAAATCCATGTGTTTCAATTAGAATCACTGACCTTTTCTGAAGCATGTCTGTGCTTTTCTATAGAAATCAATGGAATATAAGGTCACGTTGTTAAAATGTTGAATACAACAATCTCTTCCAGGCAAAGACAAATTCCCTTTCTTTTTAAGGTAAATAACTTGTTTCACAGAATGTCAAATATTAAAAAATTAAAACTACCTTTAAACTGAAATTTAAAATTTATTTCCAGAAAAAACAAACTGGAAAGCTATCATTCTATATATTCTGACATAGCCCAGAAGGTTCTGTTGGCTGAGTCCTTGTCACTAAGGTTATAAACAAATATGCAATAAAATAGAAAGAACATTCTAGAGAAAATGATGTTATTTCAAACCTCAGCTCTCTTCTTCTCAAAGTACCCTGGAGAAGGCAAAGGCAAGCTTTGTGTCTGTCCAATGTAGACAGCAGAGCCTGGTGACTACTAATCTCCCACCACCATAAGGCTCCAAAGCAAACGCACATATATGCAAACCCAAGGAATAGAAGACAAATGAAATGATTGGAAAAGTCACTACTTTTTTCTGAACATTAAACAAAGCACTATTTAAAAGAACAACTTCTACCTAGTTTAAGAACATTTTACTTCTCTAATTTTTTTAATTCATATAGAGAAGGGGTAAATTCTCCAGTCACCTCTTAATCCATTCAGAGGATAAGGGATGCACATGAGTCATATAAACAGCATCATGCATCTTTCTGCCAATACAACAAGTTGTAACACTTTCTCCAACAGACAAAGCGCCCTCAAATTAGACCCACTCACCCTTTCTTAATTGTGAAAAACTTATTTCTGTATTCAGACAACCTGGTTTCAAATGTCCTGCTGCCCAACAGAATGACAGCAATTTACTCCAGTCTGATCTATTGTAAAGCTGTAAGAATGATGTCATTAAAACCAAGAATAGATGACCATCAATCGTATAAACAATCACAAACAGCATTATGAAGAGAGGACAAACCTCTCAATATGCCAAGCTATATTGCTGCTCCCTTATCTACCCAGTGCTACCCATTACCAGTGAAATTCATTTTTGGTTGAAGATTTTAAAACACAAAGTTATTAAGAGGAACAGTTATGAAGGGCAGAGAGGATTCAAAATATACAGAGAACAAAAACCCAGAAAAAAGAAGCCAGGAGAGGAATATTAGAGAAGCCTGTTTCTGAGTATTTTTTATGGCAGTTAAGAAGAGACAAAATAAAATGATTCATTTTAAGTGATCTGCCTTCTCTGTCCAGATAGATCTGTTTTATGTCAATTATATCTCAGTAAAGCTGGAAAATATACATATACATATACATATATATATATATATATGATATGCCATCGTGCCTTATCCACTTGTTTACAGCCCCCACTTTCTAACATTTCTGGAATGAATGTTCTATTATGCACTTAAATGTGCCACCTATTAGGATTGGTCCCCATTGCTATTTAATTACAACAGCTATGCAAAAAAGGGTTACATGGGCCCACCAACAGAAATCAGATACTACCTAAAATTTAGTGGAAAATAAACACTGGAAATACTGAAAATGTATTTATTCTACGAATAGGTACTTGATCTTTATGGATTGATACAGGAAGCACTAGTGAAAATGCCTTATTCTAGGAAAGCAGTAAGCTCCATATCAATCTTCCAAATTCTTTTTTGGGGGGAGAGGAGGGCAGGGCAGTTTCTTCTGCTTAAGAAAATTTGGTTAATATCTGTTGTAAAACTGATTACCTGGTATTATAATTATTTGCAAATTGTCAATTGAACCATGAACTCCTTAAGGATAACAGCAATCAATGGCTGTTGTACTTTACACTACCTGCTGGCACATCCTTCCTGAGGGTAAAGTTCTAAAGTTAGGGCATAAAACAAACATGATTTTCACAAAAAATCATCTGGGAAAACGTTATGTTGGAGACCAACATATCTAACTCTCATTCAATTCAACAATATTGTGTTCTCTGGTATTGCTGTTTTCTTTGATCGAACCCCGTATGAAACAGGTCTTGTGTTACAGCACCTCTCTCAACAGCAGCATCACAGTCAGTTTGGTGAAATGCTCTCACTATGGGAAGCCTATGAGAGCTGAAATTACCTGAGGAAATAGTACAGTCTTTATTCCTATCTCATGTTCACTCTGGAAAATAAGCTAAATGAATGGAATTGGGCAAAAACTAATTAAATGATCTCTCTCTCTTTTAATGATGCCAAAAAAAAACCCCAAAACCAAAAACCCATGTTGTATATGCTTCAGTTTAAATGCATGACTCTGACTCTTAAAGTTCAAAAACTCATAGTTCAAAGAATAAACAAAGCAGTTTGGGTGATTAGCTCAAGGCTCTGATTCAAAGACACATACAGCCTTAAACTTCTAACACCTCATTTTGAAATCTGCCCTTTCCATTGTCGATGTGTCAGAATTAAAATAAAGTTAGAACTTTTTGCCTAAAATAAGATATATTCTGAGATTCTTAAAGCTTAAACAGAAGATGAACTGGGTCTTGAGATTAATTATTAAAGATATGTAGATCTATCACATTTAAATTGGTTGTCAAAGTATTTATGCCCTGGCTGGGTAGTTTAGTTGGTTAGAGCATTATCGATACGCCAAGGTTGTAGGTTTAATCTCCAGTCAAGGCACATACAAGAAGCAATAAATGCATAAAAAAGTGGAACAACAAATCACATGTTTTTCTCTCTCCTTTCCTCTCTCTCTCCAAAATCAATAAATAATTTTTTTTTGAAAAAAGCATTTATGATGGACTTACAAGAGCATGAACATGATTATGGGGAACATGGTCTCCATTTAAAGAGCTGATAAGTAGAGGAGTAAGCTGCTTCCTTCTCTCCTACCCTTCTTCCAGGCTATGTTTGGTCCCAGGGCCATTGCTCTAAGACCTCTTTAAAGAAAGACGTATCAGTAACAAATCTCATAGTCTCTTACCCTTGTTTCATCTAGCAGCCTTTACAATAATGCAGTCTTTCCTAGAAGACAACAACCAGCTGGTTTATATTTGCATATTCAAAGTCACTCAGGTGGTAAATGATAACTTCAACATCCACACTGATAATCACTCTAGTTCTTCAGCCTAGTGGATCCCAACCCTGAAGGCACATTAAGATCATGGTGGGGGGGGGGATATTAAAAACAAAAAAAGAAACAACAATACTTATTGATGTCCAGGACACAACTCAAACCAATCAGAATCCAGATCTCTGAGATGTAGGGTCTGTGCATCTGCATTTTTAAAAAAGCTCTCTAGGTGATTTCAATGTGAAGCCAGGGCAAAGAATCTCTACCCCTCAGTTTCTTAACCATCTGAACTCTAAGGACTTTTATTTTTATTCCACTTCATCCACCTCAAAGTATGGCTCCACTTTATATCTTGTAGCAATTATAACTTGTTCTTTCTTAGAACACAATCTCATATTCTAACTGTACTACTACTGCGGCTGAACCTGCTTTTTGCTTTCATTCCAATGCTTTGTCTTTGGATCTCATCTCTCTCCTTTCCCACAATATACCAAGTCCTCTTCTAATTTCAACTGCTTCTCTTCCAATGTGGCCATTCTGTAATGTTCCAGGTAAACCCCCACCCCCAGATTTCTTCATTTCCTTACTCAACCCAACCAGTCATCAACATCAAAACCCAGACTGTTGAGTACAACAGTGAAAAATGTCCCAATCGACTGCTAAGATTCCTTCTGTTTTCCTTTTATAACAGCCACTGCCTCTCAGCCAAGTCCTTGTTAAAAATTTAAAAAAAGATTATGATAGAATATACATAACACAAAATTTACCATTTTAACCATTTTTGCATGTATAATTCAGTGGCATTAAGTACATTCACAATATTGTGGAATTATTGCCACTGTCCAATTCTAGAACTTGATCATTCCCAAAAGAAACTCTTTTAAGTTTATAAAAAACATTTTTTAATTGTCATACTCCTCACCACAAAAATCTTTCATTGGGCTTTCAAATGCCTACCAAATAAAGACAAATTTCCTTAGTTCAACATTTAAGGCCCTCCATGACTTGGCTCCAAACAGCTTAATTTCTCATTATCATGCATGCTAACTAACCTACACTCAACTGTAAAATGATTTGCCACTCTCTAACAGAAGTACCTGATACTACTTCCATCTGGAATATCCATCCTCCTCAATGCTCCCTGCCCAAATCCTTCTCACCCTTCCACACTCATCTGAAATGACTCTCCCTCCAGGAATTCTGTTTTTACTGCCTTAAGCAATCTTCTTTTAAAAGTCTCATACCACCTCCCTATATTCTATTGGCACAGTCTACCATATATGATAGTTATTTCTTTACATCTTATCTCACTTCAGACTGCATTTTTGAGGGAAAGCACTAAAAGGCAGCATTAGGTTCCAAGTACTCCTGGCCTTTTGGACCAGTCAACATGGATTCAAATCCCAGCTCTGTCATTTCTAAGTGACTTTGGACAAGTTATTTACCTCTCTGAGGTTCAATTTCTTCATCTGTAATTTTCCACAAAGATTAGTACAATATTATATATATGGTAGTACTAAAAGTTTGGCTCAATAAATAAAGCTGACGAGTGATCATCTATGTGGTGGTTAGAGTCAGGAATTCCACTGTTCTTGGATTGTTCTGCAACCTTTTTCTCTGTTTTGCCTTTTTCTGTATCATTTCTACTAGGCATCAGAGGTAAGAAGTAAAAATTGGTGACAGTGGAAAAAAAATTTTTTTAAGTCATCAAATGCTTTTTGAGTAATCCAGCTTGAAAACTAAAACAGGGAAAGAGAAAATTAGACCCCCAATGCTCTCAGAATATGTTGATTCTTTTCTATTGCTATACTTTCCAACCTACATGATAAATGTTATTTATATGATTGTATTCCCCATTAGATTACAAACCTGGAGGGCAGAGACTATCTTATTTACTAATTTTACAAATATTTATTTAGCACCTACTATATGTTAGACACTGTTCTAAGGGCTGGGAATATATCAGTGAGCAAAATTTTTAAACATTCCAGGTCTTAGGGAACACAGTTATTCTTATGTTTATGAAACAAATGAAGAGGAGATTCTAACAATATGCAATCTTCGAAGCTGCTAGGATGCAGATGCTAGTAAACTGTTGTTGCAGGAAGAGCACACTTACATATGCGTATACACATTTCATTTTTTGTTCTTAGTTTTGGAATGATTCCTAGAATGGTTTCATAGCAACAGGAATCATATATTGCATATTCCTTCAACTATAAAATATTGCTATGAAATACAGCGTGCAATACTATCAATTAAATTACTACATCTGGAGAGCGAAAAACTACATGATTGCCTATCAAGGGCTCTAATTTGCTGAAACGGACATGTAAGTTCCCTTGCTGCCTTTATGACAAGAGATTCCTATTTAAACATTGCCTGTGCAAGCCAAAGCTATTATCCAAATGGGCACTTCTGAAAGTGAAAAGAAGAACTTATTATACCAGGACATCAGGTAAAATCATAAAGTCCTGGCAAATTGGGACATGGTCACTCCATTACACTTCTCATTTCCATTGGTTTTAGGTTATAATTGCTTCTACCACCAAAGACCTGTACCACCTATATTCGTCTCCATAAAATACTTAGATTATGTTTCAAGTTATAAATAAGCTTTTCCCAAAGCAAGCCAAATTTTAATTTCCAATCAAGCTGGTACCCAGTACTTTCTGGGAAGGGGCTTGTTTATGTATACAGTCCAGGATCCTGACTGAAGCATGGTAAAGAATGTTTTCCAATCAAACAGTTAGAACTGGTTTCTCTTGGATTAAATTTCAGTAGGCTCAAAGTAATTAAGTGCCAAACTGTTTTCATACAGATTTCCAAACAGAAAGTCAAAGTGTAAAATGAATAATGCAATCTTTCAGCAAGCTAAAAGTTCAGCTCAGAAAAATATATAATCTTTCTTAACTATTAAAAAAACTTTTCTAGGTCAATATATTAGATTTTAAAAATAGGGAAACAAAAAGCTAGATGATATAGAGGTCATGGTAAATTTATTGCTTCTTTCATACCTAACTCCTGCTAAATCTCTTGCATCTGCTAAATCTGTAGGCAGATTTATAAACAGTTATGATCTGGATGTTGTCTTTTTAAAAGCTGCTTAAGGAGTTATTTAAAGATGCGTATCTTTCAAAACCCAAGCTAAATTTTTGGTGGGCAAAAACCTCAGATTTTTCTAATACAGTAACTATTCAATTAGTTTTAAAGACATCTTCTGGTTAAAAATGTTTGTCTACCAAAAGTTACATATGCAATATAATATCCTAATTTTCTCATCTAAAAAAAGTTTAATGATGTGGTACGGTATGTACAATGGAAGATTACTTAAAATTATTTCCTCCCCTTTATAACTTAATAATATGGGAAATATATATTTTTGACTCTATGAACTGATTCTTTTATGAACTAAGTATTTATTTCTTCCCATTTATAACTTACTAATATGGGGAATATATATTTTTGACTCTATGAACTGATTCTTTTATGAACTAAGTATTTGGACATCCATTAGATGCAAAGCAATATACTTAGAAACTACCTAAAATGACGGAACCTCAAACAGATCTGAGAAAATAGTTTCTTCAGACAAGATCAGGCACGTTCAGAGTGGTATGGCTGTAGACTCAAAAACAGTTTCTTAAAGCACAATTCCATGACCATATATTTAAAACTCAAAATATTATCCATTCTAAAATCTTCAAAGATACAACAATCCTCCAATTAAAAAAAGAAAAAACCAACCTCTAAAACCACATGTAATGTGTGTGCCCTATTTCTGAGATACTACAGGGGGAGCTGCTATCACAGACGGGTAACATATTAAGTTGAAATCATATAATAACTTCAGATCCTATTAAATGCTCAATATTTTTCTACTTTTTAAAAACATTTTATTTATTTATCTTTAGAGGGGAAGAGGGAGAGAGAGAGGGAGGGAGGGAGGGAGAGAAATATCAATGTATGGTTGCCTCTTGTGCGTCCCTTGCCAGAACTGGCCTGCAACCCAGGCATGTGCCTTGACTGGGAATCGAACTGCGATCCTTTGGTTCACAGGCCCACTCTCAATCCACTGAGCTACACCAGCCAGGGCTATTTTTGTACTTTTTTGAAGGTGTCTTATTTTTCAGATAGAAATTAAAGAAAAAATATTTTTGCTTTGGCTACAATATATTTGTATTAAGAAGCATGGCACAGAGAAAATTCCTATTTAGGATATTTTTAAAAAATCAGCAAAGGCAGAGCATATATATGTAACTAAGAAATTTCTTATGTTTCCATTTAAAAACACGAATTTTTAGTACCCTGTACTCCAAGCTAAATCATGCCTTCCTAAAGGCTTTATAATCCTATGGCAGCTATACGTTTACTTCCTTTTTACATTAAAAGGATTCAGTGTTTTCCAACAGGCACTACCACTGGAAAATGCTTTTTTTCTGTGCATCATTCTACATACAACCAAAAATTATATAAGAGAAAATAAGAATAACGAGGTTTAAGTTTGAAACATTTTTCTATTTGTAGCCAGCTAGTTACTATGAAAGTAAAAGTGTCAATTTTTAAACCTGAAGGTAAAAATAAATAAATAAAAAAGGAAAACATTTAAGTAAATGGTATACCAGAGGGTTCCATAACTATTTAACAGCAAAGTCTTGTATTTAAACACTCACGAACAATTTTGGGGAAAGGAATTTCACAGAAACATTCTGCTAACTAATGAAATAGGCTGAAATCAGCTACCAATAGCTACTATACCACCTATGCCACTCATGGTTTTAAATCATAACTATGCTAACTTTTCCTCTGTTCTGCAAGTATTTAACATGATAACAAATCAAGCATCTCCCGATTCAATTAAATTATGGTCAATAAAAAGGGCTGAGAATTCATAGTTTATAAGCACATGTAGGGCTTTTAAAGGAATGACAAATGCAAGTATACAAAACTAATACCTGGTATAAATAATTCATGCTCAAAATATAAGACAGACAATGTATAGCTAAGTGTTCAGTGAAGAGTACCTAAGTATATTTGGTATTTAATAAATACACTCATATTCACCAATTATCTTATATGAAAACATTCTTTCCTCGCAGAAGGCCCACATTCAACAAAGGGTTAATGTAGCAGATCTGGGATACCCAAATTCTACACATTCCAAAAGTCTTTAGGACTGGCTCCTGACCAGGCTGCTGGAAAATAACCTTCATGCCCCTGCAATATCCTGCTTCATAAGAGCATCTCAATATACCTGGAGCTTTGGCCACACCACACAGTTTATGCTAACAATGTGATTTATGGTGTACACCTGTTTTTGTTTGCTTGGGCCTTGGTCTAGTCATAATATTTTAAACTCTGGGTGGAAAGAAGGGTGGAGGGCCTGAGACTGGGTAGCTAAGGTTCATTGGGTGGTCTCTGCCTACCCGACAGACCTCCAATAAGACCCCTGAACTCCAAGGCTCATATGAACTTCCCCAGCTGACAACATTGCCTGTGTTGTCATACTTCATTGCTTGGAGAATTAAGAACTACCTGTACAATTCCACCAGGAGAGAACAGTTAGAACTTTGCGTCCGGTTTCTCCTGAATGCTGCCTTATGCACCTTTTTCCTTTGCTGATTTTAATCTCTAACCACAAGTAAAATAGCTTTCTGGGTCCCCTGAGTCCTTTCAGCAAATCATTGAACCTGAGGGTAATCTTGCTCCTCACCCCCGCCTCCACAACCTATAATACAATAAAAATTTTATTTAATAAAGAGGATTTCTTCTAATTTCAAGGTTTAATGTCAGCAACTTTATTTCCAAAGAAGCAGCGATAACAGTACATACTCATAGGAATGTCTTCTAGTGTGTGAATTTCCTCCCCACCAAACAAAAAGGAATCATTAATGCTTTTTTTCTCACTTGCTACTACCAACACGTAGTCGAGGAGAAAAGAACTTTCTCTATTATCTTTAGATTAATTCTGTACTTTTTAAAAAAGGGTATGTCAGAACCATCTGGCATGGCCCAAGACCTCAGGTATACAAAGACACTCTTACCAGCACAGAGTCAGTCAAGGGACAGTCTTTTCTTTGGAATGTGCGGGGCTGGAGTACCTGAAGTCCACTGAGTTAACCCTTTACAAAGGGACTAATTCCATAACAGATTCATGGGTTAAATTATCATTAAGGATTATAACATCCAAGAGATTTTGGACCTGGCTAGTGTGGCCCAGTGGATTGAGTGCTGGCCTGTGGACCAAAAGTTGCTGGTTTGATTCCTAGTCAAGGCACATGCCTGAGTTGTAGGCCAAGTCCCCAGCTGGGGGTGTGTGAGAGGCAACTGATTGCTGTTGCTCTCCCACATCACGTTTCTCTCCCTCTCTTTTTCCCTCCTTTCCCTCTCTCTAAAAATAAATAAATAAAATCTTAAAAAGAGCTTTTGGTTTATTAGATCAAAACATCTCAGCAATGTCAATTAATGACAATTCTATCACCTTATATGACATCCCAATTCCCTAGTTTAGCTGGTCTCTTTCCCTTTGGGAAGCTCTTAATTATTCACAGTTACTAAGGAAATTATTTTAAAAAATTGTCTATCTTTAAATATGAAATTACCAGTTACCTGTATAAGAATGAGATTTTCATTTAGCTCACTGCTCAATCAGAAAAAGTATGTTGTTATTATATTGGTTTCCATTCTGAGTCACAGGTCTAGTGTTAATAAAAATCCTTGAGTGAATAAAGAGTACTATCATGAGCTTACTGAATTCAATGATTTAGGATTTTCTGTCTTTCACTTAAAGCTTTACCAAGTACAGAATAGTAAATGGTGATGCTTTGCCTAAGAATGTCAGGTGGGCTAACTTACTTTTTAATTTTTTCCATGCAGAGTCCCAGGAACTATTATCAGACATTATTTTACAGTCCATTATTATTCATGATACCTGACATACTATTTTTATGCATTAACTGTAGTACTGATGGGAGAATGTTAAAGTCTCTATCCTGAGAGAATCAGTCATATATGTAGTGGTTGAAATCAAGACCAGATAGACTTCCTGGAAACAAAACTCAGTCCCAACACTTATAAGCTCTGAGATCTCGGTCAAGTTTTTTATTTTATAAAAATCTTTTGTGCCTCAATTTCCTTCCTGTTAAATGGGAATAATCATAATACCTTCCTTGGATGGTTGTATGTGTAAAGAACTTAGAAATGTGTCTTGCATCTGATAAAAATGTATGTGACAACCATCACCATTATTCCAAGGGATCTGGGAAATTTAACTTGCTGTTGTATAGTGACAAGGGCACTTTATTGAGTTCCATTACAACACAGCTGCCCCACTGGTTAATCTGCAAAATGGGGATGGTAATAACCTATCTTCTAAGGCTATGAGTGGAGTAAGTAAAGTATCTGCTCAGAAGTCCTGTTTTGTGGTATCACCACTCACAATATATTATTGGTAATACTAAGCTCTGTGAGATACTTGTGATTTCAAAATTACCTGGTTTCAGTTACTTGACCACATCTTCAAGGATGACATTTAATATACCTCAAGGCATGAACCCTGAAAGATGCTAGAAAAATTAAAAAAAAAATTGTTCCCATCTTTCATATTCCCTGGTTAGGATACATTTCTTCAAAATAGTCGATGTGTGGAGGTTGGAGTATGTCAAGGGCAGAGAGTACCTGAGGAAAAAAAAAAGTAAGATTTAGAGAACTATAAAGGAAATAACAAAGGACATATATGCAAGTAAATACTATTAACACTTCAATGATTTAAGGCTTAGTTACAATTTCCCACTGAGATTAACTTAAATTTATCAGTCAAGAAAGAGTCCTAAACATTAACATAGGTTTGTAAACTTACTATCTAATACAGGGGTGTCAAATTCATTTTCACCGGGGGCCACATCAGCCTCACGGTTGCCTTCAAAGGGCCAATATAATTTTGGGACTGTATAAATGTAACTACTCCTTAACTAGGGGCAAGGAGCTCAGCACTGCCGCCAGGAAGAAACAAGGTGGGGGCCACAGGCCTTGTGTTCGCCACCTGTGATCTAAAAGATAGTTCTACCTAAACCAAATGAGAGGGGCAACTGGGTTATACTACAAGCTACCAGAACCATAGGACAGCACTGGAAAGAAATGTCCTATTTTTAATCTTTGGTATTGCTCTAATAGCACAAGGAGCCATACCTACCATTCATTCCTTTATTCCTCTGTTTGAAAAATGTTTAATAAGAAAATACTTAATAAGTGTATTCTAACTGGCAGGCACTGTGGCAGGCTCTTGGTTATAATGAATAAAACTGATATTCCTGCTCTCATGACTAGGGAAGAGGAAGGCATTAAATTAATTAGTTACACAAATATGTAATTATGACCTTTATTATTATTAAGGGAAAAAGTAAAGAAGAGTGGGACAAAGCTTCTGAAGTAACACTACTTGACTCTAAGAGTGGAAGGCAGAACAGAAGTTGGTCAGGCAATGTAAGTCACTGAGGCAAGGAAGAACCAGGAATATTCTAGAAACAGAAATGCAAGTGCTTATGGAACATAATGGGTAGGAGGAAAATAGGCTGAGACAAAACAGAAGAGAAGGTCAGGGGATATATCACATAAAAACATTTTTAAAATATTTTAAAAAGATTTTATTTGTTTATCTTTAGAGGGGAAAGGAAGGAGAGAGGAGACAAATATCAAGGTATGGTTGCCTCTCGTGGGTCCCCGCTGGGAACTGGCCTGCAACCCAGGTATGTGCCCTGACTGGGAATCGAACTATGATCATTTGGTTCGCAGGCCCACGCTAAAAAATTTTTTTTAATTATGTTAAGCATTTTGAATTTTATTTCAGAGTCAAAAAACAGAGAAGTCACTAAGGGTGGGGAAAAAAGACTTTAAGTCATCTGGAATTCAAGTCCTTTATAAAAGCAGCATACTACCAATGTCACTTCTGCCATTGAAACACAACAAATAGGCCTACTTCACCTGCTAGGCTACTCTTTTAAGTCTCAACTATGATGTCACATCTAAGAATGTGAACCTACCTTGCTAACAAGAAATATCAGGTTCAAAGAATATGGAAGAAGTTATTTAGTGGAAAGTAAATTTTGTGGTAGTACAAGTTCAAATTTTCTGATCTTTAGCTTAGTGTATTAAGAAAAACAATTTTGCCTTGGCTGGTGTGGTTCAGTGGATTGAGTTCTGGCCTGTGAACCAGGAGGTCGCCGGTTCGATTCCCAGTTGAGGCACATGCTGGGGTTGCAGGCTGGGTCCCCATTGGGGGGCGCACACAAGAGGCAACCACATATGGATGTTTCTCTCCCTCTCTTTCTCCTTCCCTTCCCCACTCTATAAAAATAAATAAATGAAATCTTAAAAAAAAGAGAGAAAAAAAATTTTTTAATCATGGAGAATTTCAAACACATAAAAGTGGGCAGAATAAAGAATACTCATGCAATTATATAAATAACTCGTGAACTTAGTAGTTCTCTATACATGGCTATTCTTGTTTCATCTGTATCCTCCACTCTCTCTATATAACTTTGAAACAAATACTAAATTTCAGCCATACATTAAGTATCTCTAAAAGATAAAAATTTTTAAAAATATGATTATCAAATATAAATATTTAATGTTTTTAATTTTTGAACTGAATTAATATCAGTTTTATTATGAAGAAAAACAAAAGAATGACCTATCTACTGCGTGTGTATGCACAATGTTTTTTAATACCATCAAATATGCAGCATTCAAATTTCCAATTTTCTTTTTAAAAAATGTGTATTAGTCTAAATCAGGAGTTAAGTAAGGTTTACATATTATGGTTGATTTATGTTTTTAAGTTTTAACCTATGGATTTCTCCTCCACCTCCTTTTCTTTTCGCCTTGCAATTTATGTGGAGGAAACTTTGTTCATTTTAAAGATTATTCTTTTTTCAGCCAAGCCAAGCATTTGTCACTTAAAATTTTTTTAAATTGAATTTGTTGGGGTGACACGGATTAATAAAATCATATAGGTTTCAGGCGTACAGGTCCATAACACATCATCTGTGCGCTGTGCTGTGTGTGTTCACCACTCCAGGTCAAGTCTCCTTCCAGCACCATTTATTCTCCCAGACCTTCTTCAACACCCCTCCCCCCCCAACCTTCTGTAATGAAAAAGCCTTCACCCACTTTAAAACCAGTTAAACATAAAGGTTTTAAAATATTTCAATGTTTATTATAAAAAATATCTATCTTCCCTTTCTCAATTAAAATGTTTATATTTAGAATCTTGGTATAAATGAAAAACAACAGGTTTTCCAGTTTCTTCAGAGAATAATTTTTAACATATGAAAGATAAATTATTTCTATATTTTAAGCAAACCTATAACTAGCTAGTATCACAAATAAATGTAAATTAATTTCTCATTATGTGACAGAACAATCGTTAACATAAATCTGATGCCTGAAGAGGGCTGTTAGAAATTAGTGTTTTACTTGACATCTTTAGGACTCTAAACTCTGTACCTGAACAACACACACCCTGTCTTGCGGGAAAACAGAATGCAGTGAGTGACAGCGTCCATTAGACAAAGCTATTTCACACTTCAAATCTATCCGCTATAATTAGAGGTTATCTAGAGGAAAGTGACAACCATACATTTAAACCTTGATAGAGAAGAATAAGGCTTTCTTACTCCAAATTTGATGAGGCTTTTTGTAGAAAAGCCTTATAAAACGGGGTTAGACGTCTGCACTAAATCACGTAGCTATGACTGTTAGCTTCAAAGGTGCAATATTTTAGACTCTGTGTAGATTTTTTTTAACTGCCTGTTGTTTTTCAGTCCTTTTCTTTCTACCTCAAAATGTTATCAGATAGAGGATGGCATTCCAGTGTTTCTAGGGGGCACAAACCAAGCTAACACCAGTAGAAATGATCCAGGAATTTCAGGAGTGAGAAGAAGCTGCAGCAGAGTTTCAAACTTCAGACTTCAGGACTGACTCCCTGCTTAAATAGCCCAAGTCCCTCTATAACTCCACTATTACTTATGGGAATAAAGTGTATGAAATTACCCTTATATTGCAAATCTAGGAGGATGCTTGTAAAGAGTCAATCTATCCCAAAATACCATCAATCCGTTAAAGGATATCAGATACAAAAAAAAGTAGGCATATTTGACTAATTTAAAAATGAATTAAAGCTTAAATAATGGTCACTACCAAACAGTTCCAGCATATTTCTTGAATCTTATAGACTGGACAAAAGCTCATGATAATAGCTGCTTTTTAGAATTTTAGCATCTGTGATGATAGAAGATTCCCTACAAATTAGTTACATGATCAGTAAATGGCTTAGTTTTTTTTAGTCAACCCTTTATCAATAAAACAATTGCTGTGGATAATCTTAATCTAAATACAAAGACTAGCAATTTAACTGTTCATAGAATTGAGTTAAACCCCATGTTTAACAAAGGAGCTAATTCCTCCTCATTCTCTCACCCTCCAACAGATTTTAAGGTCTGTAAGGTAGAGACTATGTTATTACTATTATTTTTATAGAGTTGTAACATATACTAAAGTACACAAATACCAAGTGTATAATTCAATTTATTTTTACACACGTGTATATAATATGATGAAATTTTTTATTCTATGATTAAAATCTAGATCAAGAAATTAAGTAATTCAACAACCTAGAAGGCCCATTTGTCCCTTTCTAGTCAGGTCACCACTATTCTCACTTTCCATCACCAGATACTCATTTTGCCTGTCCTTGAGCTTCATACAAATTGAATCACAGAGTGGAGTCTTTTGTGTATGGCTTCTTTCATTTACTGTTATGCCTGTGAGATTCATGATTTGGATTACACTGAATACACAGGTCATTTCAGGGGGAACATGCCTATTAACCTCACATTCATGTCGATGTGGACCAGTGTTTTTTTACTGACTTGGAATACACCATTATATGAATGGAATGCAACACAATGTACTTATCCAGGGTACTGTTGGCAAACATTTGGGTTGTTTCCCAATTTCTAGGTATTTTGAATGAACATTTATGTACAGGTCATTTGGTGGACATATGCAATCATCTGTCTTGAATATACCAAGGAGTAGAATTACTGGGTCACTGGGTAAGGTGTGTATTTAGCTTTAGTAGAAACCAAGTTTTCCTAAGTGGTTTTACAAATTTACACTCTCAGCAAGGATAAGCCTTTCAGTTGATTCCCGTCCTTGCCAATACTGGGTATTGTCAGTCTTTGCTATTTCAGCCGTTTTGATGGATATAGAGTAGTATCCCATTGCAGTTTTAATTTACATTTCTCTAATGACTAAAAGACTTAGAGCACTTTGTCATATGCTTATTAGCCATTTGATCATTTCCGTTTGTTAAATTCCTAAGTCTTTTATTGATGGGCAAAAATACTCAATTTGTATTAGACGCATACATTTAGAAACAGAATTTATAGTCTGGAAAATGTCAAGTAAGTATTTCTAATGGTTTTCCTCAAATGCTAAATATTTTTAAAAATTTTTCCATCACGTAATATATTCTGGAAATAAGTTTTTTGCTGGATATATGCGTGAGGTTTGTCTTTTCATTCCCTTAACTTTTCTAAAAAAAAGATTTTATTTATTCATTTTTAGACAGAGGGGAAGGGAGGGAGAGAAACATCAATGTGTGGTTGCCTATCATGTGCCTGCTACTGGGGACCTAGCCTGCAACCCAGGCTTGTGCCCTGACTGGGAATCAAACCAGCAACCCTCTGGTTCACAGGCCGGCACTCAATATACTGAGCCACAGACATCAGCCAGGGTTCATTCTCTTTACTTTTGATGAGCAGTAGTTCTTAATGTTAATGGTGCCCAGTTTAACATCTTTTTAAAAAATGGTCAATGCTTTCTTTGTTCAACTAAGAAATCTCTGCTTATCTCAAAGTCATGAAAATAGTTTTGTATGTCTTATTCTAGAAGCCTTATTATTTTATCTTTCACAATCAAGTCTGTAACCCATTTTGAATTAATTTATGTATATGTTGTGAAGTAGAGGTTTTTCACATGGATAGCTAGTTGATTCCTGCATACTGCAATGGCCATCCATTCCCCACTGGACTGCAGTAGTGCCACCTCTCTTGTAAATAATATGTGTATGTTGGTTTATAGACTCCCTATTCTATTTCATTAATCTATGTATCTATCCTTGTGCTGCTTTAATTACTGTGGTTTCATATGTCTCAATACCTGTAAGTGTGCATCTCCAACTTTGTTCAACTTCTTCAAATTGCCTTGAGTATTTTAGGTCTTTTCCATTTCCATAGAATTTAGAATGTTTGTCAATTTCCACACACACACACATAATACAAAACCCTGCTGGGATATTGACCGGGATTATATTGAATATACAGTTCAATTTGGGGAGAACAGGTCTATTAACTACAATAAGTATTGCAAACCATGAACACAAGTGATAATATTATTTTAAATACATCAAGAACCTGCCCAGTACCACAAATTTTAGGCAGAGAGCAAACAAAACCGAATCCACTAAAAAGTAACCTAGTCTACAGCATCTTTTGCCTTTTCACAGTTCTTAGCAAAGGCATCAGAATTAATAATGCCTACAAATAAACAGCATGTCTACATTCAGAGAAGGGTCCTATCGTCCCCATGTTGGTATGATTCTTTACCCTACTTATGAACCCAAAGAAGCCTTGTTTGAGTTAGGGCAGACTATACAAAGGAAAACAATTGATCTTTCTTGGCTTCCACTTTCCCCTCTTTGCCTCCTTTACTCTTGTCTAAAATACTCCAGAACTAAAAGATTGGGCAAAAGTAACTCCAAGAGTGAGATCACTGAGGTCATCTATCATTCCAGACCCTGCGATTTCCGATTTCTCTTTTCCTATCACTTTCATTCATTTACTCACTCACTCACTCACTCTTCAAACAGATTGCTTACTGTGTGCTTGGTGCTATTGCCCAAGGACAGAAAAACCCAAGACTTGGATTACAGGGGCTCTCAGCAGAAATCAATGGGCCCCAAGGGGGCTCTGAATGGGCTTTAGAGAACCAGGTAAAGCCTAAAATGACACAAAATTGTGTGTATCTGTGTTTTTCCAAGAGAGGGTTCATAGCTTTCATCAGATTCTCAAAGTACGAGATTTAAAAAAAACTGAATCATCTCTTTTCCACCCTGATATGTATGTGTATACACATGCAAATGAGCATAGGTGGATGAAGTAAAGAATATTTTGCCAGATTTTATAATAGCTCAGACTCTTGACTAGACGCTAGTGTTAAGTCTAAACATCAATCTTTACAAAGTTAAACCTATTTCTGTTTCCCTAAGTTACCTCATCAAGATAAACCTATGCCTTAAGATGACAAACAACTGTACTTTAAGGGGGGAAAATGTGTATGTGTATCTTAATCAGCCAGATCACCTGAAATCAATGAATTTGATATAGTGACTTTGTAGGTTCTGTTCAAAAGAAATTACAAAGCCTCTTAGGGCTTTGAAGCTATTCTGACACATACAAAACCACCCAAATTAAAATCCAACCTTCCAACAACGGGCCAGGTTAATCTTTCTAAATGTCATTTTCATCATGATATTCTTTTCTTCTCTTATTCAATCAAAGCTTAGTCTTAAAAGACTCATCTTTCTTTTGATCCTCGCCCAAGGACATTTTTTCATTGCTTTTAGAGAGAGACGAAGGGAGAGAGAAAAACATCAATGTGAAAGAGAAACATTGACTGGTTGTCTTATTGTCTTCCACCATGTGCATCCAGACTGGGGATCAAACCTTCAATCTAGGTATGTGCCCTGACCGGGGATTGAACCCATCACCTTTCAGTTACAGATGATGCTCCAACCACCTGAACCACACCAGCCAGGGTAAGATTCATCTTAAGGTTTACCTTCTCCATGTTTAAAGCATATTTAAGGTTCTAAGTCCACACAACAATATGTCCCTTCTCCTTAATATTATGGTACTTGTCCACCAGCATCCACCTGAACACCTTAAAATAACAGCTAAATTTAGTAGGTCTGGATGAGACCCATGAATCTGCATTTTTAAGGCTCACTGGTGATTCTAAATACTTCTGGGTTTGCTTTCCCAGCTTTTGGTATGCACAGAATACAGTCTGTGCTTTATGAATGTTTAACCAGGTAGGCATTCCCCCCATAGCACTGTTATCATAGTATTTATCACATTACTAAACTCCTTGAGGGCAGAAACCCCTAGAAGCTAATGTAGTTTAGGAATATAGGATGTATGCAGTAAAAGTTTGCCAAATTAATGAATATGGCCTCAGAACCAAGATAGATTTACACTCTAATCCTGTGCTACCTCCACCTTGAGAAAGTTACTTAATTCTAAGCTTTGGTTTATTCCTCTGTAAAGTAGGAATAACAAGCCCTTTGTGACAGAATTTCTAAGGATTAAATGACTTAATGTATGTAAAGCATCTAGCATACTCCCTGACACACACTAACAAGTATTAAGCACCTGGTCTACTCCCCTCAAAACAAAAGAAGACCGTATTTTAATCTTTTTTGTACCCTCCACATAACCTAGCACTGCACTCTATAAACAGGACACAATTAATAAACATCTGTTGCCTTAACTATATCAAATACCAGTTGCTTCTTAGACATTACACACATACCAGGTATGCTGGCCCTGAGATGATTGTGGAGATAGATTGCAAAGCATAACATAAATTCATTATGTATAAAATAGTGGTGCCATGCCATCTTCATCTCCAGCCATCTGCTCGCTTTTGAGTATTCCCACAGAAGTCACAAGCACTCTCTTATGATTGAGCTTATTAGGAGCTCCAGACAGTGGTTGCTGTGTTTTAACAGGTGTGATTTTCAAGAATTAAGTTTGTTTCTTTTCTTACTCAATTAATTCTGACACTGTGTGACTTAATTAGTTACTCCATGGGAATGAGTTATGAGAAAAAATAGCAACGGAAGCCTATTATACCATCCCTCCTTTATAAGAAGCCAACATAGGTCTGAATATAATAAACCACTGAAAACCTTAATAAGCAAATTTCTGCTGCCAACTTCAAAATATTTCTTCATTATGAATACCTTCACTTGCATGTCTGACAATGTACATAAGGTTTGTATTCCTTGTTGCCAGGGTGGTACTCAGGCAAAAACTAAGCAAGTGCTAGATTCACTTTAAATCACTCCCAAAATTTGAGGAACCAGTCATAAAATAGAAACGAGTGACATTTTTAAAGTTATTGAAACAAACACATTGCTAGGCAGTTTCAATTGACTGAAAGATAGCAATAACTTTTAAAAAAAGATTAAGAAAAATGATTTTCAAGAGGGGTAATCCATAAATGAATTACCTCAAACAAAGGAGCTTCAAGTAAACATAAGTTTGAGATTCCTAGCTTTACCAAATACTTCAAACTTAATGAATTTCTTTCTTAGAGAGAGAACTACACTTTGACCAAAGTTCTAAAGGTTCCTGTGCAAACAATCAGACTCACAAGAAATTATTACTATTTTTCTGATAAAGTTTTTACTTCAGTAATTAAAATACCACAGGTTGAGTACCAAATGCAGAATGTGAGGCAGTTTTTCTTTTCACATGAAACTGAAAACTAAAAGTCCAATGCTGACATTCCCCCTGGTAAATTTTACACGTATCAAATGTTTACACTTAATCATAGACAAAAAGCTGAGAAGCAATTGTATTGCATCAAACTTTCAAGATTAAAGTGAAGCTATCTCTCAAACCACAATGATTGGGTTTGCCTGTGAGTCTTGACAAATTTAAACAAAACCATAAAAAAAGCTAACCTATGTTGTTTGAAGAGCTGTACTATTTTTAAGAGGTGAATCTGTTTTCTCATATCTTTAACTTAATCCCTGATTAGAAATATTATAGCATAAAAATAAAATAGAGGCAATTATTTTCACTTAAATCACCTAGACTACAGGTTTGGCCAAAAATTCTGTTTAGTTTTCTTCATAAAATGAAAGACACATTTTTCATTCTCATCAACAACTTTATTGATTTGGATATTTTGAGTATGTTGGCTATCTCCTGCTATTGGCTTCTAGAGGGTAGAGGCCAGAGGTGCTGCTAAACAGCTTCCAATGCATAAGACAGCCCCAGAGCAAAGAATTACTTGGCTAAAATTTCAATAGAACCAAGAAAATTTGCAAACAAGTCTTGACACGTTCAATCAGTCACAACACCTTCTCCATACACTGTACAAATCTTTTCTTCTGTGCTTCAGTTGCATTTTTACCTTTCTTGAAATAATAAAGTATAATATACCTAAAAAATTAAATATTTTCTTCCATCTTCAATATTAAAATGGCTGCACAAAAACTCACCAATTTTGATAAAATTTTTTATGAATGCACATTGACAACTGTCACAATATGATCTAACAAAATTGTTTCAAATGAAGTTAAAGACAACTAAACATTATTAGAGCCATCATAAGAGAAAATAATGAACTTTTTTGGTCACCAAAATACATATTACACTCTATTTTTATGTTGAATATTAGTGTTGCTCCTCAGCTAAATATTAATATTTGCTTTACATCAATTAATATTTATCCACCAATAAATCTTAGAATTCACTTAAACTTGCTCACTGTTAATTTGTTGCAGGTTTCCAAACCCACTCAATAACTTGATTGTTTCTTTTTTAACTCTCTTTTGCTCTTTAGTAATACAATTAAGTATGCTTAGGAAATAGTTTATCCCAAACACCAATTTCACTTACATTATCATGTTTAAAAAAACACAACATCTTCAATTCCCGGAAGACCCTTTTGCAAGAGACCAGATTCTGGAAGACGTTGGGCATCTTTTTGAGTGCTACTCTCTTTCCATCTCTTGGATCTGTTACTGACCTAAAGAAGCAATATTTGGGGGAGAAAAAAAAAGACAGAGCAATCAGTTCCAAACTTTGTTCTTTAAATGTTTCTTAAAAAGATATTTTAGAAAAAATATCTTTATCCTAAAAACTCAATAATAAATCCACTTAATAATGCTTAAGATGTCATTGAAAAGAAGACTTAAAAAGTACACATCTATAATCAAAGGGAGTGTTTAGCCCACACAAGTCATTTGACATGCTTTTAAAAAATTTTTAATCCCTGTCCACATTTCTACAAACAGCTGCTCTTTCTGAGAGGTTACTTAGCAATACACCTGGAGTAGGAGGACTATTAGTGGCAAAGCCATTTTAAAGATGGGAGGAAAAAAGTATAGAGCATTAACGTGATTCAGATCAAATTAGTTTTATATGCTTTATTTTCAGAACCAATTTCAAGATGGAAGAGATTTTCACTCAGATGTAATCATATTTAGGTCAATGTAGAGAACATGACTTAAATTTTTGGATAAGAAAGTATAAATGAATAGCTTTTAGTAATAAGGATTGCTGTACCACCAGTAGTTGAACAGTATCCCCTCCTAAGTGCCAGCTTATGGCTGCAGCTTCTAGGTTATGGTAACCTCTTTCTTTTTGTTTCTTAGCTCTTGGTGTGATAGCTGCCTCCTGTAATTATTATCTCTTTAATAGCTCAGTGTCCCCCTTCTTTCCCCTCTAGCCTTGTGACACCTGTACAACCAGTTCCCTGTATTTCCTTATGTTTGAAATACAAAAGGTTTCCATTTTTCTGATTGGACCTAATTGATACATATTTAAATCAAATAGTTTTTAAAAATCAATAAAACTTACTAAATATGGCAAATTGGCAAATTGATTTTCCATAAATTAACATAAAAGGTTTTTTCCCATCCACCCATCATCTATGAATGGTTGTCCTTGTATAATTTATTCCTATCTGATTTATTTTGCTAGATTCTTGCTTATCATTCCCAGCTACCATTATCTTTTGGTTCCTGTTTCAGTCATCTAAATGCTTTGGCGATCTCTCCCAGATTTGTGTCATTTAAAAATATCACCTATATGACAACAACACCTTTACCCAAGCTATTAATTAAAGTTTAGAAGAGAACTGAGAATATATCTCTGCAACAGATATAGCATCAGAAACCATGAGAATGGCACCCTGGCTGGTGTGGCTCAGTGCACTGAGCACTGGCCTGGAAACCAAAGGGTTGCCAGTTCTATTTCTAGTCAGGGCACATGCCTGGGTTGCGGCCAGGTCCTTAGTGGGGGGTGTGCAAGAAGCAATCACACATTGATGTTTCTCTCCCTCTTTCTCCTTCCCTCCCCCGCCCTCCAAAGGTAAATGAATAAAATCTTAAAAGAAAAAAGAAAAAAAAAAAAAAAAGAAGCCATGAGACTGGCATCCAATCATTAATCTTGGGTAAGGTTATTAACTTAATTATTTAATTAACCACAGTTACTCCATTTATTTCTCTAGCTTGTACACAAGGAAATGAGACATTCATCAAGTTACTTTCCTGAAAATAAAGCATTCCTATTATCTACTGATCTAAAAACATACCAAACTTCTTTATGAATACCATGACTTCTTTGTAAGTTCATCTTAGTGATCACTACTTCCTTTTCTAAGTGCTTATGAAACTCTTAAATGGTGCATTCTAGTTTTTTTTAAACAGCATGAAGACTGTTCTTTCTTCCATTGATTGAAAATTTGGTAAAACAGTGAAGTATTATTATTTTTAACTCTTCAATAATTTCAAATATAATTCAACTAAGCTAAAAAAACCTAACATTCTTGACAGCTGCTTAAAAAAACCCCACCAAAATCCACAACATCGCTTAAAATCCTATAACCTAGAACAAATACAAAGGAAAATATAATATTTAATTCAGAATACTAAAAATATTTTTCACTGTTTAAATACAACACATCTGTAGCTAGAAACTAGAAAAGAAAAATGTCAATGAAATAGCAAGGAAGGGAAATAGTAGATCACACATTGCATTTAATTCTCAATATCTTGAACCTTCTTTAATCTAGGAAAATAGCATTTCTTTGTCTTTCACGACACTGACATTTTTGAAGAGTATAGGCTAGTTATTTTGTAGAGTTCCTTAATTTGGGCTTGTCTGGTGATTTCTCATCATTAAATTCACGTCATGAGTTTTTAACAGGAATAACAGAAGTGGTGTCCTGCAGTGCATCACATTAAGAGCCATACGATGTCAATTTTCTACATTACTGGTGATAACTTTGGTCACCTGGATGAAGTGTCTGTCAGGTTTCTCCACAGCAAAGTTACTGTTTTTTCTCTTTGTAACTGTGTAAATATTCTTTTCCTCATCCAACTTTGACCTATTATCTTTGGCATCCATTGATGTTTTTTGCCTGAATCAATTACTACTCTAATGACTGCCAAATGGTATTTTAATAATTTCAATACCAGCACAATACAGTTTTTAAAAATGAGTAAGTTGTACTTCCGGCCAAGATGGAGGTGAGGTGGACACACTTTGTTAAGGACAACAAAAATATAGAACAACAACAAAACCAACCAGGACAGATAGAAAATTGAATTGTACGGAAGTATGACAAGGATTCACCCAGACGGGAAAGAGGGGCGGAGTCGAGTTGCAGCAGGAGAAGACAGTGGCTGGTGGTCCTGGGCGCGCAGTCACCCCAGGCGCACAGGCGGCGGTTGCGGACACACAGCTCATGCACAGATAAACTAGGCCAAAACGGGCAGCAAGACAGACAGTACAACGCAGGGCCCCAGTGCCCGGAAGTGAAGCCTGGAGGCACTGACTGAAAACACTTGTAGGGGCTAGGGGCTGGGAGGGAGTCCCAGCCTCACAGGAGAGTTCGCTGGGGAGACCCAAGGGGCACTGGAGTGTGTGCAGGCCCACCCACGTGGAGGTCAGCACTAGAAGGGGCCAATTTGCTTGGGGAAAGCAGCTGAAGGGACAGGAATCCGAGAGAGCATGGAGCAAGTGCCACTGTTCCCTCTCGGACCCAGACATCCAGCATCACAACCCAGTAACTGGGTTGCCCCGCCCTGGTGAACGCCTAAGGCTCTGTCCCTCACTATGTAACAGCCAAGACCACACACACACACACACACACACACACACAACCACCCCCAAACCAACCAAACAAACAAACAAACGAACGAACAAAAAACCCAAGGATGGTTCAAACGGGAGAACAGATCCAGGCCCCAGAGCTCATTTATCTAAGCGACCAAGAGGTAGCCAACCTATCAGATGCACAGCTCAAAGCACTGGTAGCCAACCTATCAGATGCACAGTTCAAAGCACTGGTGATCAGGAAGCTCACAGAATTGGTTGATTTTGGTCGCAAATTAGATGAACAAATGAAGGCTACAATAAGTGAAATGAAGGAAAATGCACAGGGAACCAATAGTCATAGGAGGAAAACTGAGACTCAAATCAATAGTGTGGACCAGAAGGAAGAAACAAACAACCAAACAAACAAAACAAGGAAGAAACAAGAATTCAAAAAAAATGAGGAGAGTCTTAGGAACCTCCAGGACATCTTTAAACGTCCCAATATCCGAATTACAGGGATACCAGAAGGGGAAGAGGAAGAGCAACAAGTGGAAAACTTATTTGAACAAATAATAAAGGAGAACTTCCCCAATCTGGCAAAGGAAATAGACTTCCAGGAAGTCCAGGAAGCTCAGAGAGTCCCAAAGAAGGTGGACCCAAGGAGGAACACACCAAGGCACATCAGAATTATATTAGCCAAGATTAAAATGAAGGAGAGAATTCTAGAAGCAGCAAGGGATCAGGGCACAGTCACCTACAAAGGAGTTCCCATCAGACTATCAGCGGATTTCTCAAGAGACCTTCCAGGCAAGAAGGGGCTGGAAAGAAGTATTCCAAGTCATGAAAGTCAAGGACCTACATCCAAGATTGCTCTATCCAGCAAAGCTTTCATTTAGAATGGAAGGGAAGATAAAGTGCTTCTCAGATAAGGTCAAGTTCAAGGAGTTCATCATCATCAAGCCCTTATTATATGAAATGTTAAAGGGACTCACCTAAGAAAAGGAAGATAAAAAAATAGGACATTAAAAAGACAGCAAACTCACAGATATTAACAACCACACCTAAAACAAAAGCAAACTAAGCAAACATTTAAAATAGGAGTAGGAACACAGAAATGGAGATCACATGGAGGGTTAGCAACAAGGGAGTGGGAGGAGGAAAGGGGGGAAAAGGTACAGAGAATGAGTAGCATAGTCAGTGGGTAGAAAATAGACAGGGGGAGGGCAAGAATAGTGTGGGAAATGTAGAAGCTAAAGAACTTATGACACATGGACATGAACTAAAGGGGAGAATGTGGGTGGGAGGGGGTGTGCAGGGTGGAGGGGAATGATGGGGGAGAAATGGGACAACTGTAATAGCATAATCAATAAAATATAGTTTAAAAAAATGAATAAGTTGCCCTGGCTGGGAAACTTGGAAATGAGTAAATTGCCTGGCCTATGAAACAAAAGGTCGCTGGTTTGATTCCCAGTCAGAGCACATGCCTGCGTTGTGGGCCAGGTCCCCAGTATGGGGCATGTGAGAGGCAACCACACACTGATGTTTTTCTCTCCCGCTTTCTCCATCCCTTCCCCTCTCTCTAAAAATAAAAATAAACAAAATATTTAAAACAATAAAAAGGACAGTAAGTTGATTTAACCCAGTGCCCTTTCCAAAAGCTTCATACAGCAATATTTCTTCCCAACTTCTGACTTTTTACTGGTCTTGAGCCTACCTTATTGGAAAACTGCTCTCCAAGGTCAGTACTACACCTTGTTGTTTTAAGGTAAAATTCACAAAGCAGCATTTTCCTTTATTACTCATGCAAAAGTCAGTCATGCCTGTGTCTGGTAACAATATAACTCTAATGAATGTGAGTGGCTGTGCAGTAATTTCACGCCATATTGAGTTTGTTCTCTCTTAACCTGAGGTAACAGATGCTTTAGTTCAGCACAAATAGTACCACATCAGGTAAGTGTGGAAGCCTGTTACACAGGAATTCTTTTATTTTCTTTGTTACTGAAAGGCTCACTGTGCTTAGGTTCTCTGCTGCTGCAATGCCCTGGTCATTCCAACTGCACTTGTTAATAAAGCTCCAGTTACAGAGATAAGAAACAACATTTAGGGCAACTTTCTTCATTTCAGAAAAAAAGGAGCCATCCTTCAAACTACAATTCACTTACTGGTCACTTACTTTCTCTACTAAATACTGGATGCCTTAAATAAAACAGTGCATCTGTCATTTCATCTAACTACCTTCATGGGCATTCAAGTTATACTAAAAATATTTACTTTCTAATTTTAAATTAATGTTTGATTCTGTAAACACTTATTAAAAATAAAGTTCAAGGATTGTGAAAAAGTTTTTTCTTACATCTGCTCAGAGTGCATCAATCTTCTGCACTTAGAATACAAGTTCAACTATTTTTTAAACAGCTGGAAGTACCCACAAGCCATTCTTCAGAGGACAGGGTCAGTCAAAAGAGTACAATACCAAAACCAGGAAGTTTTTTAAATCTGAGGTGGTCATTTTGTTGTAGTTTTCTTAATCCCAGGAATCTGTGACCACTGCCACAAATCTGCTTACATTACTGACAAGCAGAAGGGCTGGAATGAAACAAGAGTGAAATTTACTATGGGGATACTTTCCCAGGCACTAGAACAGCGATTTTCAACTGGTATGCTGCAAAAAAATTTAAAACATGCAATACCTGACTCTTTAGTTAGGAACAATGACCTTTTTTCTCTTAGATTGTCAAATAAAAAAATGACAACAGCCAACACAGCAACAGCCATCTCATGTGAATGAATCAAAATTATGCCAATTTTTTGGTGTGAGATTGAATTTTAGTAATTAGTTTATGTGTGCTCTGAGATGAAAATCGCTGCACTACAATGTTACATCTTTAAATTACTATAACTAGTCAGCAAGAATCTCCAAGAAATTACATGCTCCATCCTCATCCATTTTATGTAATGAATCTTTTCTGTACTTGTTTTAGCAGTTTTAAAGTTCATGCTTCAAATAAGGTTTTTAACTATTCAAAGCAAGTGACTAACTTATAATGAGAATGCTTCAAGTTGGATTAAGAAATCAGGTTCTTCTAATTCCATTCACACAAACTTGAAATCAATCAGTACTCCTCTATTTTTTGCTCTACATACAATTACTATGTCAACTGTACCAATACAGTACACATCTCAATAACAGAACCTCCTAAGTAGATTTCTAAATATTTAGACTACTGCTTTCATATTCATTTTGAAATTCATTTCCTTAAAAGCTATTTTTACACATATTTAGATTAAGTCTGCTTGAGAAAACAATAGCAAACTATGAGGCAAAGTTTCTGACAACAAAGTATAAAAAATGTATCTTATTTGTAACTTAGACCTTGTTGTATGTTCAAGGATACTATAGGATAAAGAATAAGGAATTTATTTCTACGTCTTTGGTCTTTTACCAGACCAAATCGGTCTAGATCAATTTTGGTCTAACCAGAATTTTAACAGCCTACAGTTTGTTTATACTTTGACATAATTTACAGAGCAGCATCTGATGTAGAACTAATCTTCTAGGTGTCTCTGTCTACACTCAAAACACTTCAAAAATTCTCACCTTTCATTTCTTAATTTGTTCCATCAGTTGGGGTTTTCTGATTTTTTTAATGTTTATCCAAATTTGGTATTTGCTGAGTTAGCTCTCTATATAAAAGAGTCTTTTCCTTTTCAGAAGTATACTAAAAATTATCCCCAAATTTGTTTATCTGAAATTATAAGGAAAAAAGGCCTTTATACAATGGCTAAACCAAAGCAGTGAAATAGTTCATTCTTTTTCTTATATCCTACCACAACTGATAAGTAAAACATTTACATTAACTGAAAGAGCTAAATATGAACTTACACATTCCCCAACTCTGCATTTATTTTAAATAAGCAGAAATATCAATGATCCCAGCAGGTGAGACAGTACTGGGCCATTATGATCTGCAGTGAGACACAAATGGATGCTGATGAGAGGAGGAATAAGGAACAGGTGAGCCATTCAGTATCAAGCTGTCATATTTATTTTCAAATACTTATTATTAGTGAACAAGATCTAACTTTTAAGACTTTCTCAATTCCCTAATAATCATTGGTTAATTTAAAATATAGGTGAAAATCATTTTATGCTAATTACTATTGTCTTGGGAATATTTATTGTTCTTTAGACCACAAATTAACTAGTTTCATCCTTGGTGAAGATGCCAGGAAGAAAGAGACTCTTCCTCCTCTGTCACTGGCAAATATCTCTGTAAGGAGTCTGACCTGCCTGCAGGAAAGTTGCAATACTGTCTTTTTTACACAAGGATTTTCACAGCCTCCTCTGCCAAGTCTAGGAAGTTTTCATGGCCCACTAGTTACAGTCCTCTCCTCGAACCAGACTTATGAATGTTGTATGGGTAGGAAAACCAGTTGCAATTAGGGAAAGGTCTCTTTTAAAAGCCCCAAAGGAAAGTGATTCACAACTGCATCTCTTTCTTACATTTTAACACTTGTCAAGAAGAAGTTACAAAGGGTAACAAAAGCTAAAAACAATGTCACACAAAAAAGTGCTTGCATTTAATCCTATCGATAATTTCCTGATGTGTTCTGTAAGAGGAACACTGAAGAATACAAATATTTTTTAAAAATTAAAGAATGGCAATTTTTGTTAACCAAAGACACCAAAGGAAAGGAAAGTTGTATTTTTTTTTAAAGATTTTATTTATTTCTTTATAGAGAGGGGAAGGAAGGAAGAAAGAGAAGGAGAGAAACATCAACGTGTAGTTGCCTCCTGAGTGGCCCCCAACTGGGGACCTGGCCCGAAACCCAGGAATGTGTCCTGATTAGGAATCGAACTGACGACCCTTTGGTTCGCAGGCCAGTGCTTAATACAATGAGCCACACCAGCCAGGGCAGGAAAGAACAGTTTTATTCACATGGTAGATTTTCAACAATATGGCTTTGTCAATATCAAATATTGTAATGAACTTAGAAATGGAAAGTTCACATCATCTGAAAAAATTACTTTTAATTGCCATAAAGAATGTTCTACCAGGACTTCTGGCCAAGATGGAGGCGTGTAGGTGGACACACTGTGCCTCCTCGCACAACAAAATTAAGGACAACAAAGATTTAGAAACAAGAAAACAGCCAGAACTCATAGAAAATTGACTGTATGAAAGTCCAACAACCATTCATCCAGACCGGTAAGAGGGGCGGAGTCGAGGCAGGAAAAAGTGGAGGTGTGAACTGGGCACACAGGCAGCAGCGGCTGGCAGATCCCAGGCGCACAGGTGGCGGCTAGCAGACTCCAGGTGCACAGGCAGCGGCTAGCGGACCCTGGGCATGGGGTGGCAACTGTGCAGACCCAGTGAGGCTGCGCAAGGCGGTTGGCTGACCAGGTGGTCCCACATTTGAGTGCAGATAATCCAGGCGAAGGGGAAGCAGTGGAAGGGACTGGAATCCGAGAGAGAGCATAGCAAGCGCCATTGTTCCTTCTCGGACCCTACCCCTACATACAGCGTCACTACCCAGTGACTGGGCTGCCCCGCCCTGGGGAACAACTAAGGTTCTACCCCTCACTATAGAAGAGCCAGGACTAGACCAAAAACCAACCAAACAAAAAACAAACAAACAAACAAACAAACAAACAAACAAAACCCAGAAACAAAAATGGCTCAAACCGGAGAACAAATCAAAGCCTCAGAGCCAATTCATCTAAGTGACGAAGAGATAGCTAACCTATCACATGCACAGTTCAAAGCACTGGTGATCAGGATGCTCACAGAATTGGTTGATTTTGCTCACAAACTAGATGAAAAAATAAAGGCTACAATAAGTGAAATGAAGAAAAACGCACAGGGAACCAATAGTCATAGGAGGAAAACTGGGACTCAAATCAATGGAGTAGACCAGAAGGAAGAAACAAACAACCAAACAAACAAAACAAGGAAGAAACAAGAATTCAAAAAAATGAGGAGAGACTTAGGAACCTCCAGGACATCCTTAAACGTCCCAACATCTGAATTATAGCGGTACCAGAAGGGGAAGAGGAAGAGCAACAAGTGGAAAAGTTATTTGAACAAATAATATAGGAGAACTTCCCCAATCTGGCAAAGGAAATAGACTTCTAGGAAGTCCAGGAAGCTCAGAGAGTCCCAAAGAAGGTGGACCCAAGGAGGAACACACCAAGGCACATCAGAATTACATTAGCCAAGATTAAAATGAAGGAGGGAATTTTAGAAGCAGCAAGGGATCAGGGCACAGTCACCTACAAAGGAGTTCCCATCAGACTGTCAGCTGATTTCTCAAAAGAGACCTTCCAGGCAAGAAGGGGCTGGAAAGAAGTATTCCAAGTCATGAAAGTCAAGAACCTACATCCAAGATTGCTCTATCCAGCAAAGCTGTCATTTAGAATGGAAGGGCAGATAAAGTGCTTCTCAGATAAAGTCAAGTTAAAGGAGTTCATCATCACCAAGCCCTTATTATATGAAATGTTAAAGGGACTTTTCTAAGAAAAAGAAGATAAATATGAACAGTAAAAAGACAACAAACTCACAGGTATTAACAACCACACTTAAAACAAAAGCAAACTAAGCAAAATACTAGAACAGGAGCAGAAACACAGAAATGGAGATCACATGGAGGGTTAGCAAGAGGGGAGTGGGAGGAGGAGAGAGGGAAAAAAGGTACAGAGAACAAGTAGCATAGTCAGTGGGTAGAAAATAGAAAGGGGGAGGGCAAGAATAGTGTGGGAAATGTAGAAGCTAAAGAACTTATGACACATGGACATGAACTAAAGGGGGGGAATGTGGGTGGGAAGGGGTGTGCAGGGTGGAGGGGAATGTTGAGGTAAAATGGGATAACTGTAATAACATAATCAATAAAATACATTTTTTAAAAAAAGAATGTTTTATCATTTAGTATTTTATTTGACTAAGCTAATATTATTAAAATATTTAGGAAATAAATATTTACTGAGGGAGTAAACACTATTAGTATAACTTGAATGCTCAGAGGGTAAGATGAAATTATTAAATTACTTAACATAAAATGTAAGTCCCAATATGTTGTTAAAAGCAAACTGTCTGAACATACCAACCAAAATACCAATAAAAAGTCATTTTTGAAATAAAAGGTGAAATTTAAATATGGCTTGGAATTATGATTATAAATAAAATGTCCCTATTTTCTAGAGATGTATACTTTAACATGTGTAAGTGAAATGATAAGATCTAATATTTGTTTTAAAATACTTCAATAACTATTGTTGAAACAAATAAAGCAAATTTTGATAATTATTGAATCTGGCTGGTGGGTAGAATGGGGTCTGACTATTCAAAAGTAAAAATGCAGGTTTGAAATTTCTCAAAATAAAATTGAAATGAAAAATTTTAAAAATACAAGAAACTGTTTATAATAATATTAATTGATACCCAATATCTGAGATTAAAGCTAACAAAAGCTATGCAAGACTTCTACACAAAAAAACTTAAAAATATACTGAAATAAAAAACAAATAAATGGAGAGGCATGCCATATTCATGGATTAGAAAACTCAATATTGTAAAAGTTTCAATTATCCCCAAGCTCACTTATAGATTTAATGAAATTCTAATCAAAATTCCAACAGGCTTCTTTTTGTGAAATTATGCAGATTACTCTGAAAGTTTTTTTTATAGAAATGCAAATATGCGAAGGACAGTGAAGATACTCTTGAAAAAAAATGTTGGTAAAACTGCTCGACCAGATATAAAAATTTATTTTAGAGCTACTAAATTTAGACTGTAATTTCGGTGCAACAGACCAATGAGAGAAATAAAACCCAGAAATAGATTCTCACCTGGACAGGCACTTGGCCTATCATAAAGGTGTCTCTAGAGTTAGCAACACTGTGCCTTCAACTGTTGTTTCTTAGCTTCAAACCCACCTGTCTAAACAATGCTCTAAAATACTAGGCCTAACAAACACCCTGAAAACCAGTTAGGTTTTGCCAACTAGCTCCATGTTATGCTTTGCCAACAGGGGGCTTCAAGGGTGACTGCAAGGCTTAGGAGGAAAAAAGGATTTGCTCCTGCCCACAGACTTCCTACCTGTCTTGTTTTTGTGTCACCCTAGCAGCACTTCTTCATTCCCAGCAATGGTAGTGCCTTCCTGTGACAACAGGGGAACCCAGTTATAGTTTTCCCAGCACTTGCAGAACCAGCCTCACTGCGTCTTCCACCCCAGATATCAGTACTAGTATCCTTTCCTTAGGTGTCTGAATTTGTACTGCATGGGGATCCTAAGTCTTAAAAACTCCAACCTCTTCCCTTTATTCCTCTAGTTGCAGAGGTGTTTTCCTGCTACTTCCATGATACCTATTATTCTTGTCTTGTCTTTTCAGACACATACA
Source organism: Anoura caudifer (assembly GCA_004027475.1). Lineage (NCBI taxonomy): Eukaryota > Metazoa > Chordata > Mammalia > Chiroptera > Phyllostomidae > Anoura > Anoura caudifer. Next base: position 61,827 of record PVKU01008163.1, read on the forward strand.
ATTTTACTTGTAAACAACTTTACAACTAATTTACAATTTATCCCCCACATTAAACTCTGTTATAATTTCTTTCCTGATTGGACTCTGACAAATACAACATTCTTTTCAGTGTACGGTACTGGAGCAACTGGACAGCCATATGAAAAAGCAGACTGCGCCTCCACCCCTACTTCACTCCACACACAAAATAAATCCAAGTGGATTATAGCTACAAATGTGAACATCAAAATCATATAGCTTTTAGAAGATAACAAATAGGAGACTAATTTTATGATATAGGGGCAGGGAAAGATTTCTTAAATGGATACAAGAAGTACTAACCATGATGAAAAAAACCTGATATATTTGACTACTTTAAAATCAGAAAAACTTTTATCTATACATTGTTAAGAGTAAAGATGTAAGTCACATAGGAGAAAAGGCTTGGAACACACATCTAAGGAACAAAAGGCTTTTATCCAGATACATACAGAATTCCTATAAATCAATTTTAAAAAAGGGCTTGAATAGGCATTTCACAAAAAAGGATAATACAAATGGCCAACAAACATATAAAAAGGATCTTAACCTCATTGGACATTTGGGAAATAAAATTAAAACCACAATAAGAACATATTATATAACCACCAGTATGACTAATATTTAGAAGTCTGACCATGCCAAATGTTTTGTGAAGATGTAATGCAATGGAAATTCTTATAGACTGCTAGTAGGAATATAAATTGCTACAATTACTTTGGAAACGGGTTGGCTTTATATACTAAAATAAAGAATGTATACACTGTGACCTAGAAATTTCTGTGTGTGTCTGTATATGTATACACATGTGTACACACCCTAATGTGCACTTCTGTACACTAAAACACAAACAGCAACATTCATGGTAGCAATATTTGTATCCTTAAAACCAGAAAAAAACAAATATCCATAAACAGCAGAATGGACAAATTATTGTATATTCATATAACAGAATACTTTACAGCAATTCAAAGGAACTATTGCTACCTAAAATAACATAGATGAATCTCATAAATACAATTTATTATTTTACTATTTATTTTTTTAAGAGAAAGAGAAAGAGAGGGAGAAGGAGAGGGAGAGAAACATCAATGCAAGAGAGAAACATGGATCAGTTGCCTTCTATATAAGTCCTGATCAGGGACCGAACCCTTCAACCCTGGCACGTGCCCTGACCAGAATTGAACTGGAGACCTTTCTCTATGCTGGACGAAGCTCAACCAACTGAGCCACACCAGCTGGGGTTCATAATTATAATTTTGAACATAAGAAACCAGTCACAAATAAATAGATACTATAGTATTTCATTTCTGTAATATTAAAAATACAAGAAAAGTTAAATTCTAATGTTTAGGGATGCATACTTTGGAGAAAGGAAGTAGTTACGATAAATGTTAGGATAGTGGTTATCTTGTTTGGGGGTGAGATAGCAATGAGGGGGAGGTAGCAGAGGGGACTTCTGGGTGCTAGTGATGTCCTGTTTTCCAATGGATAGTGGCTATAGGGGTATGTACTTTGTGATAAATCACTGGCTGTATATTTTATTTTGTGTACATTTCTGCACGTGTTATTATATAACTAAAAAGGTAAAGGCAAAATTCCCAGTTAAATTTGAGTATAAAACAGCATTTGAGATTGCAATCTGTATAATTATTAATTTTTAAAGAGGGAGATTCTATTTTTTTCATAAAGATATATACATCTATTCCAGGCCAATGGATTTTTCCATATCTTTCCTTGTGCCACTGGTTCATTCTGTAAAGCGTAGTATACATAATATTTTTGTTTTGGTAGAATTCCAAAGGAATTTGCTTGCTTAAAAAAATAAATGTTTTCTTCACCATTACACAAGAATAAGTCATTAAGAAGCATTCCACAGGAGAGTGATGTCAGCAGAATTACAGTCCTACTCCTAATCTAATCACAATCTCCTAGCTTCTTTCACTGTAAAGCAAAATGCTGAATCAGCTACAATACATAAATGTGCTTCAGGTTTTTAATTAGTTAGCCTTTTAAAAATAACCAAAACCAAAAAATATTGCAAGTACAAACAAGAGGCAGGACTTTCAGCTGTGGCAAACTGAAGAGTTCAGCAAAACTTCTCCCCCCTAAAATAAGTATAAAATTGGACAACACTGTCAAAAATAACCATTTCAGGACTTCAGAAAACAACCAAAATCAAATGACAAATTTAAAAGTATTTATTTATGAAAAATTGTGGAACTCTGGATAAGAACAGTGGGAGTCAGTGGCATTATGCTTGGGGCTGCTCCCCACCTACCTCCATGCCCCCACCCAGGCACAATCTATGCTGTAGTTGTACCAGGACAGGGCTGGCCATAAAAACCGACCTGGAGCTTCACTGTCAAAGGCTGCTGATGTGATTTGAAGTGAAGGGCAAAAACTACATACCCAGTGGCATTGAGAGAAAAAGTATTAAACTCCACTGGAAAAGAACAAAGAAAGCCTATAGCTTTACTAGCCTGAGGCTGTCGTTCTAGTTGGGAAGAGGAATAGACTAACAGAAGTCAAGGAGAATAATGGTGGAAAGAAGGGGAACAGACTAAACAAAGAACATGTATAGATGACCCACAGACAAGGACAACAGTGTGGGAGTTGACTGTGGGAGTGGAGTGGGTGGGTGGGGTGAGATGGGCAGAGGAGGGCAAAGGGGGAAAAATTGGGACAACTCTAATAGAATAACAATAAAAATGATTTAATAAAAAAGATATTTAACAAAGAGATTATGGAAATGAGAGCCATGGAGAGGGCTAGGTAAACTACACACATCACCAGCTAACTGGAGGCTCTGTATGTACTCAGAGTTGACAGAGAGGGTCTAAGCTCTCCACATACCATGGCTTCCAACATCTGAAAAAAAGAACTGCGAGGCCCAGCAGAAAATAAAAGCTGGGGCATACCTGAAAACTAGATGGGCTCCCTAACACACAGATGAATCAGCAAAGGACAGACAGAAGCCTTAGTGGCTCAAGGTATTTGGTTGAGTATGACCTCTAACAAATCACTGCTGACCACTAAGCTAGGTAGACACAAGGAGGACCTCAAGGAGGCGAGGCTCAAAATTTAAAATAACAATTAAAAACAAAACAACTGAGCAGAGACTTGAGTGGCCGTACCTCATAGGGGAGAAGGATTCTGCATGTCAAGTTAATTAAATATAAGCAAACATACACCATATAGCAATAGTGACAAACTTCAGGGGTGGGAGAGGGGCTAGTGAGGAGTCACATCCAAAACTGTTATAATATACCAGCAATTTTCAACCCTTTTCATCTTACGGCACACATAAACTAATTACTAAAATTCTGCAACACACCAAAAAATGTATACATTTTTGCCTACCTGACCAAAAAATAGGCATACTGTATTTTGCAGCGCACAATGTGCACCCTTGTATAATGCACACCTACGTTTTATGCGCATCATACATGGAATTATCCATGCACACCCCATGGATATCATACCCCATGGCATGTAATCACTATATCCATGCATACTGCACACCCTTATTTTTCCCTGGAATATTTGGGCAAAAAAGTGCACATCATACATGGCAAAATATGGGCTTTTTAAAAAAATTCATTCATGCTGGATGGCTATTATTGTATTAGCTATTGTCATATTTTCATCTGACATTCAAAGGGAAAGATATCATTGCCCCCAATTAAATAGTTGGGTATTGCATGTTTTAAAAATTCTTATAGGAAACTTACGGCCAAGATGGAGGCATAGGTGGACACACTGTGCCTCCTCTCACAATCAAAATTAAGGACAACAAAAATTTAGAACAAAACAACAACAACAGAACAGATAGAAAAATTGAACTGTACAGAAGTCCAACAACGATTCACCCACACTGGTAAGAGGGGTGGAGTCAGCAGCCAGTGGAGAGGGATTGCAGCAGGAAAAAGCAGTGGCTAGTGGTCCTGGACATGGTTGGCACACCCACTGAACAGGTGGCGGTTACCAGGCGCGCGGTTACTGGGCATGGGGAGGCAACAAGCAGACCAAGCGAGGCGCACAGGGCAGCTGACTGCGGTTACACATTTGCACGCAGATAAAACAGGCAGTGAGACAGACTTTGCAACCCAGGGCCCCAGCGCAGGGAAATAAAGCCTAAAAGCACTGACTGAAAACACTTATGGGGGTTGAAGGGCCTGGAGAGACTCCCAGCCTCATGGGAGAGTTTGTTGGAGAGACCCACGGGTCCTAGAACGTACACAAGCCCACCCACATGGAAATCAGCACCAGAAGGGCCCAATTTGCTTGGGAAAGCAGCGGAAGGGACTAGAATCCAAGAGAGAATGCAGCAAGCACCACTGTTCCCTCTTGGATCCCTGCCCCACAACCAAAAAGAAAAGAATGAAGAAATAAGAATTCAAAAAAATGAGGAGAGGCTTAGGAACCTCCAGGACATCCTTAAACGTCCCAACATCTGAATTATAGGGGTACCAGAGGGGGAAGAGGAAGAGCAACAGGTGGAAAACTTATTTGAACAAATAATAAAAGAGAACTTCCCCAATCTGGCAAAGGAAATAGACTTCCAGGAAGTCCAGGAAGCTCAGAGAGTCCCAAAGAAGTTGGACCCGAGGAGGAACACACCAAGGCACATCAGAATTACATTAGCCAAGATTAAAATGAAGGAGGGAATTCTAGAAGCAGCAAGGGATCCAGGCACAGTCACCTACAAAGGAGTTCCCATCAGACTGTCAGCTGATTTCTCAAAAGAGACCTTCCAGGCAAGAAGGGGCTGGAAAGAAGTATTCCAAGTCATGAAAGTCAAGAACCTACATCCAAGATTGCTCTATCCAGCAAAGCTGTCATTTAGAATGGAAGGGCAGATAAAGTGCTTCTCAGATGAGGTCAAGTTAAAGGAGTTCATCATCATCAAGCCCTTATTATATGAAATGTTAAAGGGACTTATCTAAGAAAAAGAAGATAAAAAAATAGGACAGGAAAAAGACAGCAAACTCACAGATATTAACAACCACACCTAAAACAAAAGCAAACCTGCAAACAATGGAACAGGAGCAGGAACACAGAAATGGAGATCACATGGAGGGTTAGCAAGAGGGGAGTGGGAGGAGGAGAGAGGGGGAAAAGGCACAGAGAACAAGTAGCAATGACGGTGGGTAGAAAATAGACAGGGGGAAGGCAAGAATAGTGTGGGCAAAGTAGAAGCTAAAGAACTTGTAACACATGGACGTGAACTAAAGGGGGAGAATGTGGGTGGGAGGGGGTGTGCAGGGTAGAGGGGAATGATGTAGGAGAAATGGGACAACTGTAATAGCATAATCAATAAAATATATTTAAAAAATTCTTACGGCACACCTGTTGAAAACTGCAACATATTACCAAATACATCCAGTTTTTAACAAAAACATTACAAGACACATAAAGAAGGAGGAAAATGTGATCCATACTCAGGGGAAAGGGGAAAGTAGTCAACAGAAACTCCCTGAGTGGGCCCAGATGTTGTGTCCAAAAGCAGCTACTATAAACATGGTCAAGAATTCAAGAAAGTCGTGTTTAGAAAATTAAAGAAAAATGTAATGACAATGACTCAACAAATGGGAATCTCAACATACCAAT
>PVKU01008164.1:0-77072 GCA_004027475.1 Anoura caudifer
AGTCAAACAGGAATAACAGTGTTCGTCAGAGGAAAGATCTCATTTTCAGCTATGGGTTAGGTAAAAGATAAAGCAAATGTTGGGCGAGAAGATTAAGAACCTAGGACTTTGCTCACATTTGTGCACAGGTTCTACCAGACCCAGTAAAAACAGCTGGTCAAGGAACAATCAGGAATGAAGGGGAGAGGGGTGGGGCTGAGCTTTTATACTATGGAGGTGATAGCAGTAGGTAGAACTTTGAAGCAATCATCAACAGCAAACATGAAAAGTAAGCTAAAAAATTTAATGACTGCAGATGACAGAGAAATGAAGAGAGAGGCACATACCCAAAAAAGTATTAGGTACCATGACATTGAGTCTACAGACATAACTACATTTCCAGGCGGTGTGATCTTCAAATCCCAAAAGCTAGGTCCTGAAACTTCCTCTACTTTTATTTGCCAAGACTAGCAATTCATTGAACTGTCTCAAGTTTGTTGTTTGTTTTCTAAAACGGGCCTTTGTTTTTAATAAGGATTTGCCGAGAGCTCTACAAAAGGACAGGAGGAACATTACCCAAAAAGGAAAGTGAATGGCACTAAGAACTAGAGCCACCATACTTGGTCTTTGAAGCCTCCCTCTCCCCACTCTCCTCACCCCACCCCCACCCCCACGCACAAAGGACAAGCTAAACAAAAAACTCCTGAAGTAACAAATGCATTCCAAAAATTCCTCTGCACTTAGATAATTAGATTACCATCTAATGATAATGTTATTTATTAGGGTTACAATCTCCACGACCAAGAACTTACAGGACATTTAGTGGTTTGAAATGTACTGGTTTTTTTTTTCCCAAATGAGTACTTACAAAATAAAAGAAACCTTTCAACTTCCAGTTCAAACCCCAGAGCAATTTCAGAGACTCAGCCATCTCCAACAGAGCCATAAAAGCATGTGGATGTAAAGCAGTCAGCCCAAAATCTGAGGCAAATGCTGTCTTGCCCCTTTTCCCTACCTCAGTTAACTAATCACAAATGTTCCTTAGTTTTACCAATCTTCTAATCTTGAAGTTATCTTTATTTTCTTTCTCCATGTCATTATTAAATCCTATCTCTTCCTTCTTCAAAACTTCTATCCAACATATTCCGGGGTTTTTTTAGTCCCTACATTCAGTTCCTGGTAATGTGTTTACACCTAAATTTCTAAAAAATCTTTAACTGGTCTCCTTTCCAGTAGTCTGCATAAAACCCTCTGATTAATCAGTCTATAATTTCAAGTTTATCAATCACTACCCTACCTTTAAACCTTCGATGGTTCCCCAGTGTCGGAAAGATCAAGTCCAAATTCCTCAGTATAACTTTCAAGACTGTTCGTAATCTGACCGAGCATTACCTCACTAACATTACCTCCTCCTAGTCCATAATCTAAACTCTACTGGAGCTGACAAGTACCCTCCAGTCTGATCAATAATACAATCTCAGTATCTCTGCTCTTGCTTTGGCCCCGGCCTAGAAAACCATCCTCTTCCTTTCTGTCTTTTCAAATCCTATCCATCCATCTTATTGCAAAACTCTGGTCAAACTGCCTCTATGAATGAAGCCCTCACAGGCCAAACTTCAGCCCAGACTAATCTATGTAAACCATAACCTATCATTTTGACACAATAGCACAACAACAGACCTCATAAAGAAGTCACCACTATACCATAACCCAATGGCATTTTCACCAAAGGATGCTAAAGTAAATATTTTTTCATAAGGCTAAATTACTCAATATCGAAAAAAATCCTTCATCTGAGATGATGTCCTTTGCTCATCTGTTTTCAAATATTCTATATTTTATAAAATGGGATATTAGATGAGAAGGTTGTTTTTCATTTTCATGTCCTTACTTGGAAACAGCTCTTTTGAAATATGACTTGTTTATGAAACTCAACCTCTTAAACCACTGGTCTACATCCCCCATTTTGGCATTTAATTTTTTATTTGTTGATTTTAGACGGAGAGGAAGCAGGGGGAGAGAGAGAAAGATCAATATGTTGTTTCAGTTACTGATGCATTCATTGGTTGTTTCTTATATGTGCCCTTGAGCAGGGTTCAAACCTGCAACCTTGGAGTACTGGGACAATGCTCTAACCATTTTGGCATTTATATATGGTATACTATTGTTACAAAACTGTTTCAAACACTAGGTACTATCTCCCAAATTAGAATTTTAAATTCCTGAAGAAACAAGGGCTATATATTGTACTTCTGTCTTTTTTGCTTGCTCCACTTTAGACCTGAATTAAATATAAAACAAGTACTGAATAAACAAAATTCTTGGCTTTTAGATTTGAGGTAAAACTGACCAACAATGTAACTGAAGCCAGTGTTCCTTGTCTCCTTTCCACTTCTCCCTTAAGATTCTCTGCACCCTTCTGGATTCACCACGTAATGAGCAGCCACCTACCTACCAATATTTCTGATGGAATCCCACTCCTCTTGCCTCTCTTTATGATCTCAAAGTTTATCCTTCAGTTACCTTATTATTTCTCCCTGCTCCATGAACTGCCTCACTATCTGCCCATCTACTTCTTTAAGATCCTGACAGTCTCTTCGAAATTGAACCACGATCTAGTCTTTAAAAGATGTCTAACGTAATCATCAGCCCTCAAGTTCCTACAAAAAATATTTCAACATCATATATTTAAAAAAGTATGTAATTCTATCAAATTATATTATGAATAGCTCACACTGTACTCCAGTACAGCTAGCTGTGGAAGAAAGCATAAAAACTGGTATCCCTGATATAAACCTACCAGGGACCAGTACTTTATCATACAAACAGCCAAACTATATGTGTAATCTCTTCTACATTCAACCAGCTTCTATTTACTCTTTAACAGCCTTCCATTTTTTTAAAGACATTTAATATGTATTTAAGTTTATCAAGATCCAAAAATGGTATTCTTCCTATCCTAAGGAACATAAGCCAATGTTGACATCACATACTTAGTGAATACTGATTTTAAAAATTCACAGTTCATAAAATCATGTGTTTGAGTTTGAATAATGCAATGTTCAAGAGCAAGGCAGAGCCCTGGTGTGGCTCTGTGGATTGAGTGCTGGCCTATGAACCAAAGGGTCGCTGGTTCGATCCCCAGTCAGGGCACATGCCTGGGTTGCGGGTCAGGTCCCCAGTAGGGGGTGCACAAGGCAACTAATCTACATGTCTCTTGCATATCAGTGTCTTTCTCCCTGTCTTTCCTTCCCTTCCCCTCTATCTAAAAATAAATAATTTTTTTTTTTTTTGGTTCTTTAGAAAAGAGCAAGACAGAGCCAATAGCATGGTGATTACCAGAGGGCAATGGGTGTAGTGGGGAGGTAGAAGAGGGTACATGCGGGGGATAAATGGTGATGGAAGGAGACAGGACTTGGGGTGATGAACACACAATACAATATACAGATGATGTATTATAGAATAGTACACTGAAACCTATATAATTTTATTAACCAATGTCACCCTAATAAATTCAACAAAAAAGTTAAAAAAGGAGCAGCAGGCTCAGGAGTCAAATCCTAGCGTGGCATTCACCAGCTGAGTTGACTCTGGGCAAATTCATCTCATAGCTTAAGGATTTTCATTTTTTGAATGCGGATAATAACAGTATGTGCCCCAAAAGGTTGTTCAGAGAAAGAGTGAATAAAGACTTGAAAAGTGCTTAAGTACAGTGGCTGCCATATAGTCAATAAATGTTAGATTTTATTATTAGTCCTCAATGACTAAAATTCTTAGAAAAAAAAACTCATTTTATTTTTAATGTATTGATTTTGAGAGAGACATCGATTTGTTGCTCCACTCATTTAAGCAGTCATTGGTTGAGTCATGTATGTGCCCTGACCGGGGATCCAACCCACAGCCTTGACTGTATCGGGATGACACTTGAGCCAACTGAGCTACCCAGCCAGGGCCAGGAAATTTTCAATTTCAAGACTTAACTGACCTGCTTATTCACTGATATGAGATACCAATCATCACGGAGATGGCCTAAATCAGACAAATACCCCCAGGTAACAAGGAAGACAGAACATTTGTGATAAAGCTGTTCCAGGGTTTAAAGAACCAAAAGTTACCTTCTTTTATCTTGCTCAGAATTTACCTTTTCCAGTTAACTTGAAACTAGATAAAACTAAAGATTTCTTTATATTTAGAAAGAGGAAAAATGCTATTAGATCAAGGTGGATGATACTATTTTTCAATCTAAACTCTTCAGCCTCTGCAGAAAGAATGCCGTGGTAAGTGGGTCAGGAAAATACATTTCACCTTTTAATAATTAATTTAAAACCTGTTCCTACACAGATTTGCCTCTCAGCAAACTAAAAATGTTCCCTTTTTCCCTTTCTTTAAAATTTTCTTTTTTAGACCTAAAAAAACTTTTTAAGGATATAAATAAAATTATGTTGACATTATTACAAGATAATGCTTTTATTAGAGAGATTTCAACTCAGTCATAACACAAGTTAAACAAGTTCTACTTAAGTAATGATTTTTATTTATAGAGGTTCAACACAAGTACTGTTATTCAAGTCATCCTGGAAAGCAAGACTCTTCCAACAATGGCACCAAGGCTCAAGACCTTTTTGAAACTCCATCTGTAGGACTCTCCAAGACAAGCCTCACACACACAGAAACCCTAGTCTCCACCCACTAGAATTACATCTCATTTATGATCAAAAACACTGTTGATTATTCACTTCATTCACCAGACTTGCTTATCTCCAAAAATTAAATCTAACTCCCCCAAAACAAGGAATTACCAGGATTAAGAATGTACAGTGTTTCCTGGCTGGTGTGGCTCAGTGGAATGAACACTGGCCTGCAAACCAAAAGATCGCTTGTTTGATTCCCAGTCAGGGTACATGCTTGAGATGGGGCTGGGTCCCAACTGTCTGATCAATGCATCTCTCACACATCTCTTATGTCTATACTTCTCTCCCTCTCTTTCTCCCTCCCTTCCTTGTCTCTCTAAAAGAAATTTAAAAGTCTTTTGGAAAAAGAAAGTATAATGTGCTCTAAAGACAAATTCAAGAGAAGTATACTTGAATTATTTCACAGTTTGAAATCTCATTAAAATAAATATATAACTATGTCCCATTTTGGAAATCTGTAATATTTGGAGGGTTTTTAAAAAGATTTTATTTATTTTTAGAGACAGGGGAAGGGAGGGAGAAAAAGAGGGAGAGAAACATCAATGTGTGGTTGCCTCTCACACACCCCCAACTGGGGACCTGGCCAGAAACCCAGGCATGTGCCCTGATTGGGAACTGAACCGATGACCTTTTGGTTCACAGGCTAGCACTCAATCCACGGAGCCACACCAGCCAGGGTGTAAACTGTAATATTTGTTTTTAAAAGCAGTCGTATTACTTTACAAATACTCCTCAGAGAGTACCATAAAACTACGTAACAACAAAAATGAAATTCTGAAGTAGCATACCAGATCTATATAAAAACAGCAAAATGATACTATTGATAAAAACTGAAACTGGCCCTGGCTTAAATTTGTTTAAATTGTTAAACTTAAATTTGTTTAAGTTACTCCTTTTATGAAATATAAATAAGAATAATAAAAAGAGGAAGGTTTTCATCCATTCTTTAAGTAAACAAAAATGGAAGAGTAAAAATGACTAATATTTACTATGTACCAACATTACAATCTAAGTGCTTTTGTACATTAAACAATTTAATCTTCAAAGCCACTATCACCATCTTAAAGATAGAGAAATTGGGGCTCTCTGAGGCTATGGAACTGAACTGTTGTTAAGGAATCAGAATACAATAAACCACATTTAATAAAGCTTCACTTGAATAAAATTTGTGATTCAGAAATGTACCCAAGATTTCATGATGCCTAGAAGCCAACACTATGAACAATTCTACAGTTAATGTATAAAGTATAGCAGACTGAGCCCTGGCTGGTGTGGCTCAGTGGATTGAGTGCTGGCCTGAGAACCAAAGGGTTGTGGGTTCGATTCCCAGTCAGGACACATGCCTGGGATGTAGGCCAGGTCCCCGGTTCTTGAGAAGCACAAGAGGCAACCACACATTGATGTTTCTCTCCCTTTCTTTCTCCCTCCCTTCCCTTCTCTCTAAAAATAAATAAATAAAATCTTGTAAAAAAATAAAATAAAGTATAGGAGACTGGACTAAATATGTATTAACTTTGTAATCCATTCTAAAAATTATTTTTTGTAATGAACTCCCCATAGTTTATCATCTGTCTCTTCACATTTCAAAAGAAAATTTCTAATTCTACCTATACTTTTTATTCTGACCTAGAGTAACAAGTCAAAAAGCAAGTAGGCTCATTTCATAAAATATTTCTAGGCTGTTAAAGGAAAGGATAATAGTGAAAGTTAACAAAATTACTCCAATGTGTCTCAGAAACTTCCTCAGTACCTCTGCTCCAATGTCTCCATTTTAAAAAAAATGTACTAAATTACCCCAAATCATCTGATATAGTTCTATCAGAAAAATCAACACGATCACTACTTAAGCACATAGAGGGCCTGGCTGGGTAGCTCAGTTGGTTAGAGCACCCTCCCAATATGCCAAGGTTGAGGGTTTGATCCCAGGTCAGGGAACACACAAGAAAGTGGGTTGAGCATTGTACTGCAGACCGAGTGGTCACCAGTTCAACTGCCAACCAGGACACACGCCTAGGTCACAGGCCAGGTCCCCAATTGGGGGCAACCAATTGATGTATCTCTCGCACATCGTTGTTTCTCTCCCTCTCCTTCTCCCTCCCATCCCCTCTCTCTAATAAATAAATAAATAAAATCTTTTCTAATAAATAAATAGGCTTCAAGTACATATACACAAAATTAGGGCATACTTTCTTCTGCCTTTAATAAAAGAGGAAGAAAAACCACTGAGAGAGCTTACTGGCAAGTTGGAGAAGGTGACTTTAAACAGATTTAATTGGCTAAATTTTTCAGTAGTGACATCTAAATAAAATGTTACTCAACAGAATAATTCAAATGAGGTTACCACCTAGTAGCCCATTTCAGTTAATAACTCCAAGCTGAGAGCATTAGAGAAGCACTGACGAAGCATCTTTCCAGGAAGGAACTGTGCATAGTCAGTTCTTTACCAATGACAGATTCCAAAGGAGTATCTGCTCTGTGGCACCAGGACTGGACTCCTGTACTTTCATACCTTAATTATTATTAAATCACCTAAAGCAGCTGGGCCACTCCCAGGCTTTGTAGAGAAAACACTAAGCAGAACTGTAGTAAAAAGAATCCATGTTAATAAGCCTGAGAAATTAAGTGTTACCTACACAGAAGCACCATTATTGTCAATCATCAAAAACTCTACTGAGAGTCTCAGTGAAAGGAACTGAGTGGGGAGCACTGGCTAAGACACACTAAGCTTCTGATCAAATTGGGTAAAGATACAGCTACTCCAGTGAACCAAGGGCATGAAGGGTGTGCATTACTAGCTGCAAGATTTTTGAGAATGATGTTTTTGATCCAATTAAATAAGACACATGCTAATGTGATTTACCAAGAACATAAGGGGTATCAGCAATACATGTCACAATTTTTTAAAGAGAGGTTTATTACTGCAAAGTCAGGACAGTCTTCAAAGACGGGTAATTGAGCTCAGCCTTGAAGGATGGAAAAGATTGATTGGTTACATAACCTAAGAGAAGAAAAAGGCAAAAGATAATAGGAACAAAGGTGCTGAATTGGGCATGTAGTCATTAAAGCTTCATTAAATACCTACTACATGTCAGTCACTGTGTTAGGGACTAGGTATACACTGGTGACCAAAACCAATGAGCTCCCTGCTCCTGTGAAGTCCAGTGGGGAAGACAGATAATAATCATACAAGCAGATATATCATTATAAATTGTAATAGGTGCTAAGAAGGAAGGGAACAGATATGAGTAATAGGGAATAATGGGAAAGGACTAGCAAAATAGGCAGCCAGGCAAAGAGCAGAGGAGTCTTCAAGAAAGAGAGATGCACCCATACGAAAGCCTAGAGGTATGAAAGAACTTGCTGAGTTTAAAAATAAATAAATAAGAAACTACCGTGACTAAAGCATATGGACAATGAGCTTGGAGAGGTAGGCAGGGGCCAGGTTATATACACAGCATTACAGGCCAAGATAAAACGTTAGAGTTTATATTTTGTTCCAAGCCCAAAAGAAAACCATTTAAAAAGTGTTTGCATATTTACAAATATACTGTTGAATGAAAGGAGCTAGACTCCAAAGAATATATGCTGTATGGCTCCATTTTTACGAAAGTACAAAAACAAGTAAAAGTAATCTATGTGGTTAGAAATCACCATGGAGGCTGCAAGGGCAGCAGCAACTGGAAGGAGATTAGATTGGGTCTACTAGGTACTGGTAATGCTGTTTCTTGTTCTGGGTGCTGGTTACATGGCTATATTCACTTTGTGAAGAAGTCATCAAATGTGTTTTTAATCCTCACCCAAGCACACGCTTATTGATTTGAGAGAGAGGGGAAAGGAGAGAAAGGGAAAGAAACATCAACCAGTTGCCTCTGGTACGAGCCCCAACCAGGGACCGAACCTGCAACCTAGGCAGGTTCCCTCTGAGAACCAACTGAAAACCAACTGAGAACCAACCTGTGCCCTGACCAGGAACTGAACCCGCTAATGGGGTGACAATCCAACCAACTGAGCCGCACTGGCCAGGGCAGCATCATCAAATTACATTTTTATGATATGTTTCTGTATACATATCACACACACATTACATATGTCAACCAAGCACTGTAATAAGTTTTTTAACTACATTGAAGTTTTTAATATAATATACATTTTAAAAATATTACTCTATCCAAGATAAAACAGAAATAGAGGAACATCTACAAATATGTAGGGTCTTGACTGACTGACAGATACACATAAAATAGGGAGAGGAGTAAATCAGTCCTTTGAACACAAAATTCCATATTTATAAAGAATAAATGCCGCCTTGGCTGCTGAGGCTCAGTGGACTGAGCACCAGCCTGTGAACTAAAGGGTCAGCAGTTTGATTCCCAGTCAGGGCACATGCCTGGGTTGTAGGCCAGGTCCCCAGTTGGGGGCACACAAGAGGTTACCACACACTGATGTTTTTCTCCCTCTCTTTCTTCCTCCCTTGTCCACTTTCTAAAAATAAAGAAATAAATCTTTTTTTTTTTAAAAAGAACCAATGCCAAATCTGGAAAGGCAATTTTGCAATAAAGGATGAGCTATAAATTCTTTAGACTTTATAAGGCATTATATCTAAGGAGGCATTTCCAGAAATTAAGAAAGGAATGGATGAAAACAGCAATGCCTAAATAGGTTAACAATGCCTGCTATGTTTTGGCCTATATTTTAATATAGTATTTTCAATCACTTCCCTTGCCCTCCATTCCCCTCTCCACAACCCTAACACACCAGAGTGTGGTGAAACACAAAGATTCCAAACCTGAGCATCAATCACACCTGAGTGCAAATCAATGGTCTACCCCTCACTAGCTCTGGCAGTAACTGCACTGAGCTCAGCTCCCTCGTGCATAAAATGAGGATAATGACTACTTCACACAGTTATTATTTTCCCCCTATTGTAACCCAAAATTCTGAGTTGGTAGACTGGTATTTTAATTTAATTATTATTTCTTAATGGTATACGGAAGGCTGATGGTTGAGAAATTTCCATTCTCAGTATTCATGAATGGGAAAAGACAATTATAAAACAGCCAACATACAGAAACAGAATGAATAAAGAGAACCAAGAAGGTATAAGAGGTAAAAATGGGGTTTCTTAGCACAGTAACAAGTTTCAAGCACTGCCTAACACAGAAACTTAAATAAAAGCAGATTAGGGCAGGTTCAGTGACACAAAATTACGAGAAGGAAAAATATTATCTTATGACTTCCCGGCAAGACAATTTCTACCTAATGTATTCCCTTTGTTCAATATTAGCTAAAACAAGCTAGAGATAAACTAAGGCTATTCTGTCACAGCTGGAAGGGCAAGGCCTTCAATGATTTTATAGCATCTCCACCCTTAAGAATCTGAACAACCACAACATGTAAGCACTTCTTAAGGACAGTCAAAGATGTTTTATATTTCGGGAACTACCATTTCAAAATAATAATAACAACAACAGCAGCAGCAGCAACAGTTCAACTCTTTAATAAATCTCTGAGTAATTTTTTCCCCACAATATACCTCCCAACCTAAAAGTAATGGAAACCTGGTTCCATCTGTCTTTCCCCTGATTTGACAAATGCTCCCATCTCTACCTCTCTTATTCTCCTCATGCACCTCATCATTGAAGATCTAAGGTTTCCTATTTCCTACAAATTTGTTACCTGGACATTCTAGTATTCATCTGATGGTACCAGCATTGAATCTGAATATAGAAACCTGATATCCTGGCTGGTGTGGCTCAGTGGACTGAGCACCAGCCTGAGAGCAGAAAGGTCACTGGTTCAATTCCCAGCCATGGCACATGACTGGGTTGCAGGCCAGTTCTCCTGTTGGCGGTGTGCAAGAGGCAACCAATCTATCTATCTCTCATACACTGATATTTCTCTCCCTCTCTCTCTCTCTCTTCCCCTCTCTCTAAAAATAAATAAAAATTTTTAAAAATTTGTTTAAAAAAAACATTCCCAGGGATCACTTTACTAACCAATTTGTTGAAACTAACCAGTTTTTAAAAATGAGGGCATTAGTGGTGATTACACAGCTATATAGCTTTTCATGTATACATCACAAAGTGTACACTTAAAATTGGTGAATTTTTTAAAATATTTTATTTATTTTTAGAGCAAGGGGACGGGAGGGAGAAAGAGAGAAAGGGAAACATCAATGTGTGGTTGCCTCTCATGTGGCCCCCCTGGGGACCTGGCCCACAACCCAGGCATGAGCCCCGACTGAGAATCGAACCACCCACCCTTTGGTTTGCAGTCTGAGCTCAATCCACTGAGCTACACCAGTCAGGGCTAAAACTGATGAATTTTATTGTAGGTAAATTATACCTCAACAAAGCTGACTTTTTTAAAAAGATATACACACATTCATTCAACAAATATTTACTGAGCATCTATTACATGCATCAAAGTTTATACCAAAATTTTCAGCTTGACATTGTATATAATATGCTTTACTCATAAGCTGACACCTTCCCAAAGAGCCTATTACATGAAAAATAATTCAGTTTCTGATCGTGAATGTCACCTCAATGATGGCTCTACAGTGGAAGAACCATTAGCTATCCAATATGTTCCATTATATAAATGCAATCTATGATCGACTAAGTACTCTACAAGAAAAAAAATTACTAAGGACCTACTGCATATAGAACATACCACTATCACAGCCTTATATGTTTGTCTTTCTACCAGAAAACTAGGACATCTCACAAGCATGCTGACAACACTGCTGGAAGAAAAGGCACCATTATTGAGAAATGGACTTAACTGACTTAGGCCAGGGTCCACAGTGACCCAGTGGCTGAGTCAAAGGCCTAGAAACTAGGCCATCTAGTTTCCAACACAGTATGCCTAGCAGAGATAATGGACCTTCCAGGGGTGTCTAACCCACAGCCCATGGGCCACACATGGTCCAGGATGACTACAAATGCAACCCAACACAAAATCATAAATTTATTTAAAACTTTTCTTTTTTTTGCTCATCAGTTTTTGTGTTTCTGTATTTAATATGTGGCCCAAGACAACTCTTCTTCCAGTGTGGCCCAGAGACACCAAAAGGTTGCACACCCCTGTCAGAAACAGACTTAAGCTTGAATTCCAGCTCCAACTCTTACTAGTTTCATATATAAACCTGGGAAAAGTCACTTTACCTTATGGCCCTCACAGTCTGATCATCTGTGAAACAGAGATGCCAACTACCACCTCGTGGCATTGTTGTGAAGCCGGTGTGAGATATGCACCACCCAGCATGATTACTGGGCACAGAGTAGGCAACTCAGCAACATTAGTTACCTTTCTTGGTCTTAAATTATTTAAGAGTAAGAAAACACCTGTTAATCAAGGTTAATCCACAGTCCCTATTAGGAATCAGAGGACGATGAACCTGTATTCGTTGCCTTGTTCATACTCTGATAACGCCCTTCCCATCCCACTATTTCCAGTGTCTCAAACTTTAGTCACTATGTTTAGAAAAGTGATTTAATTTTAGAAACCTGGGAAATTCTTCTGAGTAAATCGAGCAAAACCTTAATCTGCCCCAAGGGGAATTCTGAGCAAAATAATTATTTCTGACAAGTGAATTTTCTACGGGGGTTATTCAGTTTAACCACACAAATGCCACCAAACCCGCACACATAGTGAAAGAAGCGATCTGGAACATACTGTACAGATTCTCAGAAGGGAAATGTCCACCCCAAATCCATACCCCTCCCTCCCGAATCTGAGGTGGTAAAATCTTTCTAGATGATCTGAATTCCGCCCGATTCTGACACTAGTCCAGCTCCTTAGGCCAGAACCGCAGCAATTTGTAAAAATCACCGCACCCCACCTCTCAAAATATTTTCAAAAGGCAGGGATGTCCAGAGTCTTTTTCTCCTCAACAGAGACAGATAAAACACCAGGAGCTCGGAAACCCAGTTCTTTCCCCAAGGTCATTCATGTCAGCGAAGGTGCGAAGGAGAATCTGCAAGCAGTCTGTCTTTCTGGAGATCGCACTGCAGCATTTTGGGGGCGTCTATTCCCTTCCCCTCTCCCACCCTCCAGTGTGAGCACTAGTCTCGGCATTTCCGAAACAAGCCACAACAAGCTCTGCAGTGTTAGGAAAGGGGCTGACGATGAAGAAACAGATGCTCCCAAGCTAGAGACTCTCTCGGCTCACAGAGCCTCCTTCCAAGGTTATTAACAGAAACCGCAGGCACCTCACAGAGCGCTAAACTGGGCTCGGCACCGCTCGCCGGGCCGCTCCGGGGCGCCGGGTTCCCAGCAGGCAGCCTCCGAAGCCACCGGCCCCAGAAACCGCACTTCATTCCTGCGCTTCGGGAAGCCATGGCTCCCTCCCGGCCCGGGCAGGGGTGGGGGAGCGCAAGGAGGCGGGCCGCGTGCGCTGCGGAAAGTTCACCGCTGCGGCGGCGGCGGCGGCGGGCGGGGGTCCGCCCCGGCCCAGCTCGCCCGCGTCCCCTGCAGATTCCACCATTAATTAGTCCTCAGGACTGTCTACTGGCAATTTAAACAAAGCGAATGCCTCAAATTCCTTCCCGGCCCGGCGGTCTGGCTGTGAGAACAGCAAACGCCGGGACGCGGGCCGGCGAGGCGGGCGGACAGCTGCGGCGGCGGCGGGACCCCTCCCCGTCCAGCCCGCGCCCCCGCAGCCCGGTCCCGCAGCCGGTCCCGCACGCCGGACCGAGCCCTCCCAGACCTCCCTCCTCCTCCTCCTCGGGAGCTCCCGGGCTCTTCCTGTAAGATCACTTCCTTCCTCCCCGGGTGCCCGCGGGCCCCGCGCAGCCCCCTCCCCGGCGGCCCCGGCCCCCCGCCCCGCCGCTCCCCGCCCCCACCGGGCTCGGCGCGCTCTCCACCCGAATCCCAAACTCGACCCTAAAACTCTTCCTCCACCCCCCCCCATAAAACATCCCCTCAGCTCCCTGCTCTGAACATTTCTCCTCAGATTCTCGTTCCCACCGCGAAGTCTCTCAAAACCTTCCCTCCCCCTTCAAAAACTCCAAAAACATTCTCAAGGTCTCGCTCACGAAGATCTCCCCTTCCGAGTTCTTCCTCCGGAATTCCACTCAAACTCTCCCCCCCACCTCAAGTCCACACACCCCCAAACCCTCCCCCGGGTGCGCCCGTCGGTTCTGCCCCGTCGCCCCCGGGTGCCCCGACTCCTCCGCGGGGCAGGCAATCCACTCCGGGAGCCACCTCTCTCCTCACCCGGCCGCCCTGGCCTCCCGCACCGCGCTCCCGCCGCCCGACCACCGACCCCTCACCTCCGCGACTCCGGCCCACGCTCCCGCCAGCCGAAGGCTCCGGCGATCCGATCCCAGCGGCCGGCGCCTCCTCCGGCTCCCGGGGACTGACAATGAGGGGCGGTCCCAAAGGATGACGTCAACGTCCTTTAAGGCGGGGTCTGCGGTGAGGGGTGGGGCTGGCCTGTACGCCCCGCCCCCTCCGTCGTTTTATCCCCTTCCCAGGACTTGGACTCCGCCAAGTTGTAAACGCGGTGGGAAATCAAAATGGGAGACAAGGTATCCTGCATTCAAGAAAGGGCACTCTCTGAGGGGTTGTGAAGATTAAGTGAGATAATCCACGTAAAGGTGTTTAGCCCTGGGCCTGGTATGGAGTAATCGCTCAACAAATACTATTTCTATTACTCAGCAAATGTGGAAAAGGAGCTCTGCTTAGACTAAGGAGGCATGAGTTTCAGTAGTTTCAGTCCCCAGCTCTGCTATTAATTCATTGTACGATCCTAGACAAGTCCTTTCCCATCCCTCACTTTCAACTTCTTTAAAATGGAAAGGAGCGATAACCAGATAAGCTCGAGTCCCTCCAATAATTCTATAACACGTTTCCTGTGAATCTGCTTTGTGCAAGGTACCGAGCTAGAGCCCAGAAAGATGGGGAGGGGAGCTTTTGAAGGTAGCCCAAGACCCACACCTAGCGTGGTACATGACACGGCCAGAGACTCTCTCCTGGTAGATGCCTCCCACGTACTGGCACAGAGCTGCATTCACAAGCCAGGGCATAGATACTCTGAGGGCTGCTTCCTCTCTGACTGCAGCAGCACAGCTGGTCTCTTGAGACATCTCTTGTGTAAGTTCCTTATTGCCTATGTAATAAAGTCAAAATCCCTGGCCTGGTCTAATCTCTTCCTACCTTTACACACACACACACATGCACACACACACACATACCCACTGTAGAGTTTATCCAAACTTCCTCTAGCACACCCACTGCTTTCCCACATCTGCCCCATTGCTCATTCTCTTCCCTTGCTATCTCATCTCAACATATCCTAGTCTTCCCCAGCCAGAAGTTGACCCTCCCTGCTTGGAATATCCATGGCATTGTGTTAAACTCTCATGTGGTCATGAACACATTTTCAACTTGGATCAAATTGATCTTCCTTGGTTTCTAGCAATTCCTCCCTCCCTTGATGTCAGAGCCCACACATGTTCCACAAACTATGTAGTTTTCTTATTTTTGTTGTTATTATTATTATCAGTATTTTTTCTAGCTTGAAATACCCCATAGCACCCCTAGTGGTAACCTGCCTAGTCATTAGATAGTAGGAGACCCCTAAATCCTGAGGGAGAAAGAGGGTCCCTGAAAGTGGCCCTGCAGAGGGTTGTGGTTGGAACAGGCAACCAAGGCTCCAGTTTCTAGACCCCGGGGGGGATGCTACAGAGTCACATCGGACACCCCAGGGTATCTCTGTCACTTGGCACTCCTCAAAGGTGGGAACAGCCACAAGTTTTCTCTGCAAATTCTTTGCAGCAGAGCTGACCCATTTCTCCCTCATGCCTTTCTCCTCTCACTTTCCTTACAGAGCGATGGATCTGTGTTAAACCGCCCTTGGCATCTCTGCAGTCCTCCAGGAGGACTGCAGCAAGGCACTGGGCGTTTCCAGAGTACTGGCCTGTGGGAAGAGGGAAAGGGCTTTGGGATTCTGATTAATTTCCTGCTCTGCGGACAGGCAAATGGCTGTCCTGAAATGCCTGGGCCGATCCTCAAGGGCCCCGAACAAATTAAGGCTTATTTTTAGAATAGGAAATTCAAAAATGCTGCTTCCCATGAAAAGCAGGCATGGCCACAGGATTGCTGGAGACAGAAAAAGAGACTTTACTGAGTCCTTCCTTTGCCCTGATGCTGATTACAAGCACTGCAAGCCCATGGAAGAGAGAACACAGGACTTAAGGGGAGGTTCTGAAGACAGAGCTACCTCCCCAAGCTCCATGACCCCATCAACCACTTATTCATTCATTCACACCAAAGCTTTGTCACAAGACAGATCAGGGTTCAAATCTCAGCTCCACCACTTACCAGTTTCTAACCTTGGATTTCCAAGTCTCTGTGCCTCAGTTTCTCATTCCCACTGAAAAGTGGGAATAAAAATAGTACCTATCTCATATGGTGGCTGTGAGAATTAAATGAAATAACATGTGAAAGAGCTTAGTTCAAAGCCTGGCACCTAGTTCATGCCAGTGTATGGTGACTGCTATTACCATTTCAAGATGTCCCCCCAGTAAGGCCTCTCATGAGCGGGCCTCTGGGCCGCCAAGCTAACTAATAGTCCTGAACTCAAGAAGCTCAACTGGTGAAAGGAATGAGGTAGATTTTCACGAACAGGGAAAAAAATGTATCTAGCCCTGACTGGTGCGGCTCAGTGGGTTGAGAATCGTTCCGCAAACCCCAAAGGTCACCAGTTTGATTCCATTCAGGGCACACACCTGGGTTGCAGGCCAGGTCCCCAGTTGGGGGGCGGGTGCGAGGCAACTGATCTGATTCATGTGATGGATGTTTTTCTCACACATTGATGTTTCTCTCCCTCTTTCTCGCTCCCTCCCCCTCTCTCTAAAAATAAACAAATAAAAGCTTTAAAAAAAAAGAAAAAGTATCTACTGGGTATTGTTAAACGACGAGAGTAAGTTGCAGAATTACAGGTGTAGTAGGACCCCATGGTTATAACTTTAATATACGCTTAATGCATGCATAAAATATAGAGAACATAGAGAACTAAACAGGAGGCTTTCACCTTTTTTCTTACTTTTTAATTGTGTTTGTGTGTGTGTGTGTGTGTGTGTGTGTGTGTAGCAGGAACTCAGGAACTGTTTTTCCCCCTTTGTATTGAATTTATTGAGGTGACACTGTTAGGCAGCAGGAACTTTCCAAAAAGACTCTACTAGATGCTAAGAGGGAAGGAAGGGGATGAAAACACAGCTACCAGACCAATCGGCAGTGGGCATCTGAATCACAGAAAGTGCCAGAGGTCACATCTCACTCTTCATGCCATTGCAGGGAAAGCTGCTGCCCAGAAATCCTCACCTTCTCCCCCCTCCTCAGCCCTTAGCTGCACTTGAGCCTTCAATGCTACAGCCAAAGGCAAGACTCCTAACAGAACTCCCAGGAACCATGGCAAAGCCGGTAGGAGATACTTTTAAGCAGGAAAAAGTTTTTTGCTCCCTGTCCCCTGCCCTTCCTCACCTCCCAAAGAATAATGATATGTCAGTGTCTTGTGCCTACAGGGCCTAAATCTGCACTTTCATTTTCCTCATTATATCTTTCTGCAATTTAATTTTTTTAATATTTTATTTTATTTTATTTTATTAGAGAGAGGGGAAGGGAGGAAGAGAGAGACAACAAGAAACACTGATGTGAGAAAGAAACATTGATTGGTTGCCTTCCCCATGCACCCCAGGGGATGGAACTCACAACCCAGGCGTGTTGCCCCCATGGGGAATTGAACTGGCAAACTTTGGGTTTGAGGGACGATGCCCAACAAACTGAGCCACACCGGCCAAGGCTGCAATTTAAAATTTTCATAAGGAGATTCTATTACTTAGTTATCCAGAAAAAAGGGTTGGTTCATTTTTGTTGGTTTGCAAACAATAAAGTATAACATTGTGGTTGAAGCCAGTGCTAAGGCTCACAGGACTCGTAGAAAGTAAAAGTGGAAAGGGATAAAATCACCCTAAATTCCCCGTACTATCCCCCAAAAGTCGTGATTTTTAAGTCAACTCACATTTCAGGCCATCCACCAATGCCTATATTTCATTCATTCATTCATTCAACAAACACTTATACATCCTTTGCTATAAAACAGGCATTGTACTGGACACTTTATAGTTACTACCCCATACAGATTATGGGGTTAGTAAAACAATACTCAAGGAGGTAAAGTAACTTGCTCCAAGTCTCACATCTAGTGGATACAAACCAAGACCTTGACAACATCAAAGCCCAATTCCTGAAGGACATGGGCTGAGTTACAAAGCCAGTGAACTGTGCGTTCAGGCAGCCGTGATGGTCTGGGTGGCCTTGGGCAAGTCACTGAACTCTTCTCAGCAGCGATTTCACCATCTCTGTCGGAAGAGGGCATACCTGGATATTTTATGTAAGTTAAATGCTTTGTAAGTTGCAACACATAACACAAAAGGTCCTTTGGTCAGCTCCTCCATGACTCAGTCTCACTCATCTTAGGGTCTCATGGTGCTTTCCTCATTCTGTGTATCCCCGTTAGGGTTTACCCGGGCCCACCCCCGTGCCTATTAAAGCATTTAGGAGAGTCTTCCTTGCATGAACTCATGTTACTCCCCCCACTAGCCTGGGGCCTCCTCAAGCACGGGAATGATGCTTGTTCATTTCTGACCCTTCTGCCCCCAGTGCAGCGTCTGCCATGCACCCCACCATTCCTTTACTCCTTTATTTTGTAACAAATGGCTGAGAGCCTAACATGTGCCAGGCACTGCACAAACTGTAAGACAGCAAAGGTCTGGAGAGACAACATGAAACATGATTAATTACTTCGTAACAATTGCATTAAGTGCCACAAAGTATCAAGCCAGGTGCTATGAGGTCTTTGGGGATACAAAGTGGGGACCTAACTCAATCCAGGACACAGGGAAGTCTTCCTAAAAGAGGTGGCCTTGAGGCTCAGAGAGGTTAAGAAATTTACTCAAGGTCACACAGCTGGTAAGGGGAAAAGCTGGGATTTTTAACCCAGAATGCCTGACTCCACTGCCCAAGTTCTATCCACTAAACAACAATGCCTTTTATCTCTTCCATCTTACACTTCCCTGGCTCTTCTTCGTGAGAGGGGAGCAAAGCCTATCTAACACTGAATGCTCGATGCAATGCTTTTCCTAGCTTTGGGGTTTAGGGGCTCCCTTTGAGAATCTGGTGAAATCCATGAAACTTCTCCCATAAACTACATATATAAAATGCACAAAAGTCACCTGCAATTTCCGTGGGTTCATAGGCATCCTGAGGCCCAACTTTAGAACCCATACCATGGAGGATCATAGGACCTTAGAGTGAGATTCTCAGAGCCTGAGAAAGAGGTACCAGGGCCCCATGGGGACCTCGAATCCCCAGACACACCCCAGGATCCTACAGAAAGATTTTCAAGATCCAAGAGAAAGATCCTGGGAGAGACTCCAAGTCCTCCAGAGTAAGAGCAGGGCCCTGCAGAGATATACTCAAGATGCCATTGACTGTGGAGGAACCTCAAACCCTCTTACAGCAGGGAGGAACCTGCAGGCCTTGGAAAGCTGTGGCTCTTAACCCTTTTGGGGTCACTGGCACCTTTGAAACTCTGAAGAAAAATGCAACACACCACGTGCTACACACAAAACCAAGGGCTTTACCCACCTCTGGGAGGCCATCAATAGCCCCCAGATTCTGACCTCCTGTTCTTGAACTTGCACAAGAACCTGACCCCACTGAACCCCTCAAGAAGCTTAATCAGGACCACAGACCCAATGCACAAACTTTACAGTCCAGACAGAGCACGGTTTGATCCTGGCTCTTGTTTTCTAGCCATGACCTTGGACCACTCACCTACAAACCCTCAGGCCTCAGCATCTCATCTCCCAAAAGAGAGGGTTGGACACCTCTCCCTCCCCAGCCCAGCCCCAGCGGCGTGGGCTCCGAGCCGGGGGGCGATGGCGCCTGTAGGACACAAGCTCTCTGCTCCAGCGGACCGCCCAGGGATCGGGCCGCAGCACTTCCACGAAATACTACTGGGCAGAATGCACCAGGAGCGCGGGCGGGCGGCGGAGGGCGGGTGGGGGAGGCGGCGCGTTTGCCGCAGTGACAGCTCCGCGCCGCCGCGCCGGCCTGGGAAGCCGGCGGGGCGGCGAGCTCTCGGCCTCTCCCACCCACCCGGCAGGGCGTTCCCGCCAGCCGGCTTCCTGCAGTCGAGGACGGGGGAGGAGGGACGGCGCTGAGGGGCCGCGGGGCCTGGCAGGCCTGGTTCCTGGCTTTCTCTCCGCGTTTCCTGAGCAGGACCGGCCGGGGGATGGGACCCAGCACAAACCTCCTTCCCTGGGAGCGCAGCCAGGAAGCCGCGTCCTCGTTAACTCCGGTTCCTCCTCGGTGGCCGAACAGTGCTGACGGCGGGTCCGCAATCTTTTAGTCCTCGCGGCGGGGTGTGATGCGACCCACTTAGCCCACGAGGAAGCTGACAGACGAGAGGGCAGACCACCCACCCCCACCCCCCAACCCCCGCCCCCGCCCCGGACCCCACAACACAGCAGGAGTCCAATCCCACCGTGTGAGTTTATTAACTCCATCCTACGGATAAGAAAACTGAGGCTTTCAAAAATAAAGTGACTTACCCAAGGTCATCATAAAAATATTACTGCTAATAAAATAAAGTACTTACTACATACCAGGCAGGCCTGTACTATAAATGCTCTAAAGCTGTTCGATCATTGAGTCCTCAGAATCTATGAAGATAAATATTATACCTATTTGATAAATGAGGAAACTGCTCTGGCTGGTGTGGCTCAGTGGACTGAGTGCCCCAGTGCCAACCAAAGGGTTGCCAGTTCGATTCCCAGTCAGGGTACTTGCCTGGGTTGTGGGCCAGGTCCCCAGTAGAGGGTGTGTGAGAGGCAACCACAACCACACACTGGTGTTTCTCTCCCTCTCTTTCTCCCTCCCTTTCCCTCTCTCTAAAAATAAATAAATAAAATAGTTTAAAAAATAATAAATGAGGAAACAGGACCAGAGAGGCCAAGTAGCTTCTTCAATGTCACAATCACACAGCCACAAGGCAACAGAGCTGGGAATTAAACTTCAGTCTCCTGTTGCCAGAGCTCAGACCATTCTACTCTCCTGCTTCCCAGATATCTTGCTTCAGCTCATTACAGTTGAGTAACCTGAGGGCCAGCATCTTGTCTCATTTGGTCCCAGGTCACCAAAGCCCCAGCTGGAACTTGGCACAAAATAGGTCCTCAGGTGCTCAGAGATGACCATGAAGCCTAGCACAGAAGCTCAAAGTTAGAACTGGGAGGAGGTATTTAGCTTGACTTCTTCTAGAAGCTTTAGCCAAGTGAAAAATTCAGCCTCTGCTAGAATACTTCCCATCGTGATGAACTTTCTCTCTCCCATAACGGCCCATTCCCCTGCTGGACAAATACATTTGGTCTACAATGTAAACACTCCATTTTCCCTGTAGACAAAGGAAGACCATGCACGTTGCGTGGACTCCTCAGACATTTTCCAAGGGTGGGTGGCGCAACGATTTTAAGTTCCTTGTGAACCAGAACAAATTCAGTTGTTCACAAAGATGTTGCCCTTCCACGTACAGAGTTGTTTCAGAGAAAAGCAGCTCAGACTACACTTTCCAGCGCTCCTTGTAAGTAGCATGTGACTACTTTTCACCAAAGGGATATGGGCAGAGAAAACATGAGCCTATTCAGGCCAAATCCAAGTTAAGAGGTGCGTCTGCTTTCTCTAAACTCTCCCTTTCTTCTCCCATCTGCCAACTGGATGCCAACACCAAGGTGACCTTGGAAACCACATGTTGAACATGACAGAGACCTGGTCAGTCTGGGTCTCAGTCACTTGACTGAACGGGGCACACGCTGAATTAGATCCTATTGTATTTAGGCATTGCGATCTCAGGCTTTCTCTATTACAGCTGTTAGCGTAACTCAGCTAACACTGGGACTAACTTGGGTTCATCGTTGTATCTTCCACATCATGGAGCACAGCGGCGGTCATTCAGGAGATGCTCTAAGGACATTCATCTAGCACCGACTGAGTCCAGCTGGCTCAGCTGGTCAGAAACAGTCTCTGTTCATCTCACTGATACATTGTTTCCTGCCTATTCCAAAGCCGTTTTGAGGTGGTTCCATTGCAGCCTCAAAGCCTATTTGATGGATAATTAAAGAGAACGAATCAAAGAGTAATGAAAGCCTGGACCAAAGGCCAATGGAGAAGAAGAGAAGAAAGATGAAAAATTGACTAATTACAGCAGAAATGCTAGGCTAAGTTTTCTAAGGTTAGCAACTGTGACAGAGCAAAAACTCTGGCTCTGAGTTTCCCAGCAGTCAAAGCAAAGAGGGGAACAGGGTGAGGTACAGATTACATGGGACGTTGTAAACATGCGATGAGATGCAGACCCTGGAGCCGGATTGTGTTTTTTGAAGCCCAGCTCTACCACTTACCAATCATGTGACTTTAGGCAGTTATATAACTTCTCTATGCTTGTGTTTCTTCATCTGAAAAATGGGAATGATATAATAATAAACACTCCTCTCTTAGGGTCATTGAGAGGATTAAGCGAGTTAAGGCATATTCAGTTCTTAGAACAGGCCTGTCACTTAGTAAATCCTGCGTAAAAATTAGCTATTGCTGTAGCCTGATTGGAAGAATCAGGCCAGCGATTTCAGAGAGACAAATTTCTCCTGGCACTAAAATCTCAGACAAATGTATTACACAAGGGACCACCCCCCCACCCCCCACCCTGGACACACACACAACTAATACAATGTAATGTGTCTCAGCAAGAGTTTTATGACAATTCCTGGGCCCTGTATCATGTGGTTATTTTCCATATTGGTTTTTGGACCAGATAAGCCTTGGCATCCTACTCACTGGGGAATTCTGGGGAGAAGTTGCTGGAATAACCCAGGGCCCTAGGTACCTTTCTGCTGATTGTCCACAAGGTAGGTAATTGTCATAACGAGGAGCAGAGGGGCTGAGTTACACAGACCTAGGTACACTCATTAATCTTTTCCAGCTACAGCTTCTTCATTTATACAGTGGAGACAGTGACAAGTAGTACCTGCATAAGAAAGTTGCCATAAAGATCACAGAAAAGAACATACATAAAACACATTCCACAATAACTGGTACTGAAGGGCGACTGCACTACACAAGCACCCACAAAATAAGAACGAAAGCAACAAAACAAAACAGAATCTCACCGGAGACTCCCGGAGCAAGGAGATTAATTTTTAATGCTTCAAAATGTAGAAGAGAAATGGTACATTTGACCTTGGGCTGACCAAATCATTATCTTTTGCTTCTGGCTGGAACTCCTTTGGCCTAATTCAGTGTGGTGTATAGCTCAGGCTGGCCTGTCTTTGGAGCAATGCTGGCCTGGAGCAAGGATGACCATGGTGCCATAGCAAAAGACTGTGGCGGAGGGGGAACTGAGAACCGGAAGCTCCCCACTGGGTTCCACATGTTGGGCAGAAAGTACTGGAGTGAGTTTTATGCACACTACCTTGTCCAGCCCCCACAACAGCTTCAAGGGGTGAGCCCTAGTCATAATCACATTTGACAGTTGAAAAAACCAAGGATCAGAGAAGCACAGTGACCTACCTTTGGTCACAGAGCTAAGAAGTGGCAGAGCTGGGACATGAAATGGATGTGTGATGTCATTTTGTGTTTCTAACCATTGGACTACACTGTCTTCCCCCTCCAACCTGACCTAGGATCTTGCCTCTCTCTTTAGCCAACCTCTCTCTTCCTAGGCTGTCTGTTTTCGCTAAAGATCCTCTGGGAATCACCTAATGCTGGGCCACCTACTCCTCCGGCCTGGCCCCAGGGCAGCCCCTTACCCAATGGAAACCACCATCTCAGGGCAAGACAGAAGTTTTACTGAGGGTGCCTCCAGCTGATCAGGGCTTTGAGTGGATGGAAAACCAGACACCACCCCCATCACCCAAGTCCAACCTGCAGCTCTTATTTACTCAGCCTCCTTGTTGGTCTCTCTGCCTCAAGGCTCCCCCACCTCCATTCCTCCCTCCATTCCTCCCTGCTTGAGAGCCAGAGTGATTGCTTTCAACATGTCTAACCAAGTCATTCCCCTGAAGGATCATCTTCAGGAGCTCCCTGTTGCTTCCAGTTTAAAGTTCAAAGTCAATAGCTTGCTATAGTCCCCAAAACCCAACCTGTTTTCTTCAACCCTCTCTTTCCTCTCAGGCATCCTTGGCCGCGTTGCCCAACACATTCACAGTTCCCAGCCAGCCTGAGAGCTTTTGCACGTGCAGTTCATGGTGTGATGTAAGATGAACAAATATGTGGATGAGCTGCCAGGCCTGAGCGGGGCTGTGAGGCTGTCAGATTCCATTAACCTCACCTTCCTGCCACCTGAAGGAGACTCCTCTGCCAGGAGAATTTACCTACCGTCCACCTGGAAAAGGAACCTGTCAGGAAGGGAGCATCAGCAACCCTGGCTCTTTGGAGAACGCTGGGAAATGAAGACCTTATCTTAAAAGCCAATCTGAGTGTCAGGGAGGTGCCCTGATAAAGTGGTTGCTGGATTTCCTGCCAAGTACGTGTGATCCCTGTGCCCAAGCTTTTTTTTTTTTTTTTTTTTTTTTAAGATTTTATTTATTTTTAGAGAGAGGGGAAGGGAGGGAGAAAGAAAGGGAGAGAAACATCGATTGGTTGCATCTGATATGTGCTCCGTCTGGTGACCACACCGGTAACCCTGGCATATGCCCTGATTGGGAATTGAACCGACCACTTTTCCCCTTGCCGGTTAACGGCCAACCCAGTGAGCCACACGGGTCAGGGCCTGTGTCTAAGCTTTTAACAAGCGTCCTTGGTTGCGGGAGAATCCACCTCTGTATATGCATTTAATGCATGCAGTTGCCTTCGTGCTGTCCAGAGCAGGGTGCCTATCCCCCTTTCTCACTCGCTAAGGAAAATTACTGTGAATGGGGAAGACGCCCACCCACCCGGATTTCTGCGCCTTTCGCTGGTGCTCCTGCGCCACCTGGTGGTCGTATATGGAATATATGGGGATTTCTGACGACAGCTTTGAGGAAGGAGGCCTTGGTTTGATCCACTTAGCAAAATTCTCCAGGGTGGCGTTTTCATCTCAGTCTCCTCCCTCTCTACCGCCCCAGGCCTCATCTGCGCCTGAGGTTCAGGGAAAGGCAGAGGTTGATTCTGTCTCACCGTGGAAACTTGCGTCTGTCAGTGCACCTCTTAGGCCCAGGTTCCTCACCTATGAAATCGAGCAGGTCGAGATCGGGTCTTCTACCTCTGACGTTCTAGGATCTTTATCTAAAGCTCTCTAAGTGAGGTGTGCACCTATCTCAGTGGGCAGAATGTAAATTTTAGGAGGGCAGGGAAGTTGCTGGCTTGTTCACTTTCTACCCCAAGCGAGTGGGGGCAGTGCTCAGTACATAGGAGATGCTTCGTTGGGTTTGGGGCTGCAGTAATAGCACTATGGGGAGCACTATTACTCCCCAGTAATGCCCAGGGAGAAGGTGGTAGCCATTCTGTCCATGTCTGCCCGAGTCCTCTGTTCTGTTTGGGATCAGGACACTGAAAGGAACATGAATAAAGTGTGACTCATTCATAGGAGGATGAACAAAATTATGGCTGGGGTGAGGCGGGAGGACCACAAAACCACATTCTATGAGCAATAGTTGAAGGAACTATTGAACAGCATATTGACTCTGGTATATAAAAAGACTCAAGGGGTAATGTGTCTGCTTTTTTTAAAGTTTATTTTAGAAAGAGAGAAACATCAATGTGTTGTGCCACTTATTGATGCATTCATTGGTTGATTCTTGTATGTGCCCTGACAGAGGATCAAACCCACAACCTTGGTGTATCGGGACACCGCTCTAACCAATTGAGCTACTTGGCCAGGGCATGTCTGCCTTCTGAAGAGGACCTCTGGGGAAGAGAGGTGGGAGAACTAGGAATTAGGGCTGCTCCTTCAGGACAGAAATCAAAACATAAACAAACTTTCAGTCTGAGCTGAAGAACAGATCTTCGTTTGAATCTCAGTCTATCTCTAACTAGTTTTGTAACTTTGGGCAAGTTTCTTCATCACGTTAAGCCTTGGTTTTCTTGGGTATAAAATGGGTATAATATGGGTACTCAGGACTGTTGTGAGGGTGGCATGAGATAGAGCTTTTTTTTTTTAAATGCCTAGAGCACAGCCCAGGGCCTGGCTAAAGCTGGGCAAGTCTAGCTATACTTAAAAAGCAGAAGGGTGGTGAGCACCAGGTCACCGGAAATGTGAGCCGAGGAGTCAAGCAACAGCTGGGGGTGTGGCTCGGGGTGGTGGCGTGGGCACATCTGTCTCTTGGGTCACAATGCCTAGCTCTGTATCTTGGCCTTACTATTTATCTGCTGTGAGACCTTGGGCAAACTATCTAACCATTCTGAGCCTCAGTCCCACCATCTGTGAAATGGAGATAATTGTATAATAGTTCCCATGTCATTAAGTCCATGGGAGATCAGGAGGTAAAGTAATCAAAATGTGTGAGCGGCTGCTCTAATGCTAGTGCTCTGAGGGGCTAGTCCTGGATGACCTTGAAGGTTCCCTCCTATCTAATACCCTCCAGGTCTGGAATCCCTGCTCCTGCCCTTTGGAGGGAAATGCAGGGGTCCCTGGTGAAGCCAGTAAATGAATGCACTGTCGTTTTAAGACTCCCAGATGCAGAGGACTGCTAGCCTCTGATCCTTGCCCAGGGCAGTGTAAACAAGGCACTGTGCCTTCCCCTCCCCCAACAAGCCAGCCCTTCCAGCGACAGGAAGGTGGCTGGGATGGCACC
This sequence comes from Anoura caudifer, assembly GCA_004027475.1. Classification (NCBI taxonomy): domain Eukaryota; kingdom Metazoa; phylum Chordata; class Mammalia; order Chiroptera; family Phyllostomidae; genus Anoura; species Anoura caudifer. The sequence continues at coordinate 26,501 of PVKU01008164.1, forward strand.
TGAGGCAGCTGAGAGGGCGGGGCCCAGGGTGGAGTACAGGATAGGCACAGTGGAAAACAGGCTGTCTGGCTTTCCAATTGCTCATGCACTTTGGTCCCCAGATAACCTGTGAGCTCCATGAAGGATCCAACTGCCATAGCAGGTACTGAAAGTAGCCAACAGCACAGGGAGGCTGCCAACTGGTGGCCCAGGGGCCCAATCTGGCTGGCAGGCTCTTCTGTGTTTGGCATAGTTGCACAGTGATTTTGTTGTGTTTTTTTTTAATTAGTTGTCAACATTGGAAAATAAGGAGATTGCACAGAAAATCCAGATTCCTTACTCTCTTCAAAATCAGCAAAGCTGGCACATTTCTGCAGGGCACAAGTCAGTTGGAGGTGAGCAGTGGCTTGCACCTCTAGATAGGACACGTGAGTTCCAGTCACCAGAGTCCCCACGTCTCCCTGCTGTATCACACCCGGTCTACTTCACTCACTTATGAATGGCCCCTACAGGCCCTTAAGTTTGTGATCACTAGGAAGGAACACAATCCCAGCCTGTTCGTGTGACTCATTAATGCTCCAAGCTCCATGTCCTCATCTATAAAAGGGGGAAAAAGACATGGATTCCTTTCAGGGTTGATGTGAAGATTAAACACTAAAATGCCTGTAAAGTACCTGGAACATAGTAGGTGCTCAATAAAAATCCCTCTTGAGTAACCTGTGGCCTGGCCTCATTCAATCATCTCCTGTGGTTCTGAAGGCTGCAATGCCAGGCTCCAATCACATGACAAGGCTGGCATTACTGTTATCCACATTGTACAGAAGAGCAAACTGAGGCACAGAGGCACTAAGCAAGGAAATGGAAGCGCTGGGATAAGTGGCCCGTCTGTCTGATTCCTAAACCTCTGCTTTGCCACTACCTTACGCTGCCCTTCTGGGCCACCTGCCACCTTGGCCCTGGTCACACCCACTGGGGTTAATACTGTGGATTTGGGGGTATAGCTGTGTGTGGCTTGAGTTCTCACTCCACCACACACTAGCAGTGTGACACCAGGAAAATAATTTCTTAGGACTTTCAGTTCTTTATCTAGAGGATAATAAAAGGAACAACTTCACGCAGGTTAAATGAGTTAATGCTCATAAAACACTGAGTGCAGTACCTGGGCACACAGTAAGAGCTCAATAAATGCTAGCTGTTACTCTCCTTAATTGAACCCAGGCTGTGTGCCAAGGACTAAGAGTACGAAGATCAATGAGAGTCTCTGCAGGGCTCATAGTCTGATGAGAGATCAGAGGTCCCAGTGGCATATGCTGGAAGGCAGCCCAGCTGCAAGAGAGGGGTGATGGTTAATCTTACGTGTCACCATAGCTGGGCCACTGTGCCCAGACATTTAGTCAAACACTGTTCTAGATATTTCTGTGAATGAGATGCTCATTTACATCAGTGGACTTCGAGTAAAGCCGGTGGCCCTGCAGCAGCTGGGTGGGCCTCGTTTTATTCAGTTGAAGGCCTGAATGGAAGAAAAGGGTGGCCTTGGGGCTTCATCGGGAGTACGGCTCCTCCGGGTTCTCCAGTGGACTGTCTCTGCACTCCGAGCGCCATCGTTCATCTGAACGTCCAGCCCGGCAGCCTGTCCCTCGGATTTTGGAAGTACCAAGCCTCCATAACCGTGTAAAGCAATCCCTTGAAATAAATCTCTTTCTCTGTGTAAATACATCCTAGTGGTTCTGTTTCTCTAGAGAGCCCGGACTAATAATACAGGGCGGGGTGGAGGATCGGTACCATTTGCTGTGCTGAGGAGGCGGCCGTACCATGTTTGGCGATGCCGGTCTGGAGAAGGTCGTTCAAGGGCTCTGGCTCCAAAGGAAGGAACAGTTCTATGACGACTGAGATTCATTTACTATGAGGATCCCACAAAGCTGGGAGGAATAGCACATATAGAAGCTGCCAGAATCAGGATTCAAAAGCTGCTTAAAAAGAAATGTAACGTGGATCAGTGAAAAGTTCTCCCCGTGGGTTCAATTGTGCAGAATCAGGGGCCAGAGGGCGGGAGCGTGTGGCCAGCTTCAAAGCACTGGGTGTATATATATATACAAGATTCAGCGCTTTGAGTTTGCCCTCAAGAGCCACTCCTTCCTGAGTTACGTGAAGAGAAGAAAGGCTGGTGGGGCATGAGGCTGCTCAGCCTGAGGAGGTGCAGCCGGGCCTGCAGGTTCCGGAAGCGCAGGATCAGGATGTGCAAGAGGAAGTTACTGGAATCAGATTTGGGCCCAGTGGGAGGAATAGTCAGTGCAGACCGAAGGTGCACTGGGTGTCTCACGGGCGCCGATCTCCCTGTCACCAAGAATGTTCCAGGAGGCGCATCCTTCCTGCTGATGTAGCCCAGTCATTACTGTGAAGAGAAAGAGCGTGCACTTTGGGTGGGACTGACTACATCCGTGTAGATTCAAACTACAGCCACGGGCCCCATCACTGCCAGAGGAACCTGGGGACCTCAGGAAGTGCGCAAGCAGCCTCGGAAATCCCTGGGTGGCTTCTCAAAGCAGCCAACGAACAGGAGCTGCTTATCACATTGGAACATCCTTTAGCTGGCCCCACCTCCCTGCCCAAGGCCTCAAGCCAGTGCCAGTCTGAGAGTACCTCATGCCGCCCAACCCTGCCACCATTCCACCTATGGGAGGGCAACATAGCAAGAGAGAGAGAGATGTGCCCTTCTGGTATGTCAGGCTGTGTTCAGCAGCAAGTAACAGAAAAACCCGGCCTACAGTGTTTAAACCATAGGAATGAATGTGGCTCTCTTAACAAGAAATCTGAGACAAGCAGTCCCGGGGAAGCTTCGGAGCCTCATCCGAATCACAAGGTCAAGAAACTGGGCTGGCTCTTTCCCCTCTGCCAGCCTCAGGGCATCTGCAATGTTCCCCTGCAGGGCCAGGGGGCAGCTGCCCTATCTTTCCATTCTCACAGGGCTGCTTCCAAGCAGGAAGCCATTTTGTTCCCTTGCATGTCTCTCTTTTCCTGTAAGAAGTCTCTTTCTCAAAACCCCCAGACCTCCCCTTACTTCTTACATGCCCAGCTTGTCCTGGTTTGCCTGGTACTTTTCTGGTTAGCACAGGTCCTGGGAACCCCCTTAGTCTCTGGCAAATTTGACCTGGTGGTCTCCTTACTTGCATCCCATGGGCCAGAAGTGGGTCACACGTCTATCCTTTGACCAGTCCCTAGTAAAAGGAATAGAAGTATCCCAACTAGTTTAAACCAATCAGGATTCATGTTGCCATTTGAACTGATCTGGGGTTCTGGGAGCAAGGAAAGGGGATGACTACTGGGTAGGCACCCCGCAGTGTCTGCCACACTCAGAGGTGGGCAGAAATGAGCAGAACCCTGTCCTAGGCAAGGGTCCACTCCCGCTGCCCCCACATTGTTACCATCATGGTATGTGTGTGTGTTTGTGACTCAGTGTGAAAGAACTGGCAGCATGCCAAGGATGTCAGGGGTTGGGGAGGATAGAGAATCTTCCCCAATAGAGCCTTCCTCTCTGATCCAGGAAAACAAGTTTTTATTTTTGTATAGCAAGTTTATTTTAAATTTGGCTTTCGCATGGCCTAATTAGCATGTAGTTCCCCAGGCACAGTATCCAAATGAGCAGCTTTTGGTTCATAATAACGAAGACCAGAAAACAGCTCTGCTTTTTCTCCAAAGCTTCCATCTCCTTTGTCACTGCAGAGACTATGCAGGAGGGGGCATCTGAGCAGAAGGACAGAGTGGCTGAATGCACGCTAAGGGGGCAGCCCCAGCCCCAGCTCCTCGGGGACACTGGGGTCCGCCAGTTCCCTCACTCTCCTCTTGCCTGCACCACACTCAGGATAGAGCTGCCCCAACTGTGACTTCGGGCCCACCTGCCACCAAACCTCCTGATTTCTGAATTCTAGCCCCAGAGCCAGTCACTTTATCTTAAAACTTTAAAGGCAAAGACATAGAGAATGAATCATATGTAAACCTAGAAATGGTATTCCATCCGGTCAGTCACTCCAACAAATACTTATTGAGCATCTACTATATGCCAGACACTGATGTGCTGGGGAGCAAAAGGTGAACTTGACAAATAAGATCCCCACTTTCGAAGAAGTCAACCCTCTAGAGGTGGCAGACCGACAAAAAGCAAGAACTAATACATATATCATTATCAGTAATATGTATAATAAAAAAATAAACAAAGCCAGGGAAGGGGATGGAGAAAGGCTAGGTAGATGGGGCGGGGGAGGGGTGCTCTTCTAGATCAGGGGTCTCTGCACATTACGGCCTGCGAGCTGCCACCTAGCTTAGTAAATAAAATTTTATCGGAATACAGCCAAGCACATTTATTTATGTATTGCCTGTGGCTGCTTTCACACTATAATGGCAGAGTTGAGTAGCTACAACAGAGATGATCTGACCTGTAAACCTGAAAATATTTACTATCTGGCCCTTAAGCAAAAGTTTGCTGTCACAGTGAGGTACTATTTCACACCCACTAGAACGGCTATAATCAGAAAGACAACACGGAGTACTGGCGAAGACGTGGACAAGTTGGAATGGAAACGTACAACGGTACAGTCACCTTGGAACACAGTCTGGCAGCTCCTCAGAAGGGTAAACACAGATTACTGTATGACCCAGCAATTCCATTCCTGAGCACGTGCCTAAGAGAAATGAAAACATATGTTCATGGAAAAGCTTGTACAAGAGTGTTCGTGGCAGCATTGTTCATAATATCCAAAAAGCGGAGACAACCCGAATATCCATCATCAATGGACGAATGGATAGATGAGGCGCGGTGTGGTCATACAACGGGACATTACCTGGCAATAAAGGGAAACATAATAGTGATGTATGCTACACTGTGGATGAACTGTGAAGACATTACGCTAAGTGAGAGAAGCCAGACACACAGGACCACATATTGCGTGGCTCCATTTGTATGGAATACCCAGGATAGGCAAGTCCAGAGACAAAACAGATTAGTGACCACCTGGGCAAGGGGGGCGGGGAACGGTGGCTGCTGGTGCCGGGTTTCCCTCTGGAGCGATGAAAATTGATCGTGGTGAGGAATGTGACTCTCTGAATACACTAAAAGGCATTGAATCATACACTTTAAGTGGGTGAACTGTACAGCATATGAATTGCATATCAATAAATCTGTTTTTAAAAGGTTTACCAACCTTTGCTCTAGTCAGGGAAGACCTCTGAAAAGGAGGCATTTGAGTTTCTTTTGTAATTGGCTCAGAGCTCTCAGGGAGTAACAGATAGCATTTCACTGAACACTTATGTGCCAGGCACTGTGTGAAGCATTTTACAATCGTTACCTCATTTAATCCTCACAAACATCTTATGGCTTAGGTACAGACAACCCCATTTAAGAGATGAAGAAACTGGAGTTCCAGCCAAGATGGAGGCATAGGTAGAAACGCTTTGCTTCCTTGCACAACCAAAAGGAGGATAACAAGCAATCTAAAATTGATGAACAACCAGAAGTGCCAGAAAATCAAACTGCATGGAGCTCCGACAACTAAGGAATTAAAGAAACAGTCAACCAGAACAACAAGACTGCTGAGCAGAGACAAAGAAATAGGGCCCAAATGAAAGAACAGAGCAAAACTCCAGAGAGCTAAGGGATGAGGCGATAGCCAACCTATCTGATGGAGAGTTTAAAGCCCTGATAATCAAAATGCTCACAGAACTGATTGAGCTTGGTCAAAAAGTGAAAAAACAAATGAAAGATACCCAAAATGAAATAAAGCAAAATATTCAGGGAACCAACAGTGACAGAAAGGAAACCAGTACTCAAAGCAACAATTTGGAGCAAAAGGAAGAAATAAACATCCAACCAGAACAGAATGAAGAAACAAGAATTCAAAAAAATGAAGAGAACTTGGGAACCTCTGGGACAACCTGAAATGTTCCAATATCAAAATTATAGGGATGGCAGAAGGGGAAGAACAACAGCAAGAAATCAAAAACTTATTTGAACAAATAATGAAGAAAAACTTCCCCAATTTGGTGAAGAAAATAGACTTCCAGGAAGCTCAGAGAGTCCCAAAGAGGTTGGACCCAAAGAGGAACACACCAAGACATGTCATGATTAAGTTAGCCAAGATTAAAGATAAAGAGAGAATCCTAAAAGCAGCAAGAGAAAAGGAGACAGTTACCTATAAAGGAGTTCCCATAAGACTATCAGCTGATTTCTCAAAAGAAAACTTGCAGGCAAGAAGGGGCTGGAAAGAAGTACTGGAAGTCATGAAAGGCAAGGATGTACATCCAAGATTACTCTATCCAGCAAAGCTGTCATTTAGGATGGAAGGGCAGATAAAGTGCTTCCCAGATAAGGTCAAGTTTAAAAGAGTTCATCATCACCAAGCCCTCATTATATGAAATGTTAACAGGACTTATCTAAGAAAAAGAAGATCAAAAACATGAACAATAAAATGACATCAAATGCACAACTATCAACAAATGAACCTAAAAGAAAAGACAAACAACAAAAACAGAAACTAAGCAAACAACTAGAACAGGAACAGAATCAGAGAAATGGACATCACATGGAGAGATTTCATTGGGGAGGGGGAAGGGAGGAATGGGGGGAAGGTACAGGGAAGAAGAAGCACAATTGGAAGGCATAAAATAGACAGGGAGAGGTTAAGAATGGTATAGTAATCAGAGAACTCAAAGAACTTATATGTACAACCCATAGTCATGAACTAATTGGGGGAATGCTGGAGGGTTGGCGGTGCAGGGTGGAGGGGGGTAAAGAGGGAGAAATTGGGAAAACTATAATAGCTTAATCAATAAAAATACTTTTAAAAAAGAGATGAAGAAACTGGAGCACAGAGAGGTTAGGTGACTTACCTCAGGCCACACAGCTGGTAGATGGCACACTTGGAATCCAGCTCCGGATAGTGTTTGACTCCAAGGCCTATGCCCTTAACCGCTGAGACACACAAAGTAGCTCCCTGTCCAGTCTCTTAATTATTGATCTTTCCCAGATCAGGATGATGGCCCAAAACAAGATGGAAATGGGGAGGCGCACAACCTAAAAGGAAGGTCGGGAACAGCATGCTAGGTGTGGAGAAGAGCAGTGAGATGCTCAGCGATGTCTCTGGGTTCAGGGAGGGGCCTCACAGGTGGAGCAAGACTCTGACACAGTGCTTCCCAAAATTTAGAGGCAGAGAAGTCACTTAATGCAGGAGATGGGAGCAAGGCTGATGTAAAATGTAGATTCCTGGGCCTCACTGCCAGAGATTCTGTCTTAGTGGCTCTTAATTGGGGACGAGAAACCCAATATTAACAAACTCCCTGGGAGAGTCTAACACAAATGGTCCAGGGCCCACACTGTGAGATGTCCTGCAGAAACTTCAAAGTCAGCACAAGACTCTTCCAGGTGTCCCCCCACTGATCTTAGCATCCCCCTTTTTCCACTCCTCCTTGGTATCCCATATTGCTGGCTCTCCTTCTCCCTGGGCCCAGAGAGCCCCAGTGAGCATTGCAGGCCTCCTGGGCTCTGTTCCTGCTCTTCTCTCCACCTCATGCCATCTTTCCCATCTTCCTTTGCTCCAGCCTGTCTCCCTCAAGAGGACTCATCACCTCCCCCCTTCCTTAGCCTCCCATCCCACAAGGGCTCATCTCTCGGGGGTCGGCTGCAGTACCATCTCTTTAGGAAATCTTCCCTAACCATAGGCAAGTGTCTGCCCACATCCGTAAAATGCAGACAAAGAGTAAATGAGAATGCGCAGGCAAGGAGCCGCGCAGGCACAATAAATAAATAGTAGCTCTTCCTTGTACATTGCTTGGCCTGGGGCAGACCAGTTCCTGCATCTCTAAAACGGTAAGAGCTCCTGTGCCAAGCACTGTGTGAAAATATATAGTAACATACCTATTACTGTTGCCATTTTACAGTTGAGGAAAGTGAGGCAAAGAGGGGTTAAAAAACTTGTCCAAGGTGACCCAGTTGGGGACTGGCAGTCCTTCGATTCGGACTGAGGCACCAGGCCCCTGGCTCTAATCATCAGGTTACACCGACTTTCATTGTTATGAGCTTCCACGAGATGAGAAATGCCAGGGCTCTGGCACAGGGCCTAGCATGTGGCAGGTGCTCAATAAATGCTGGAGACGAAAGTGAAAGGAAAGGCTTCTACGTCCAGGCAGAGGAAGAAAAATTACTCGAAGACTTTACTGATCATGAGGTCTCATGCTTTTTATTTGACAAGACTCAACAGCTTAAGATCTCTCATGAGAGCGGGATGTAAAAATTCGGGAAAAAAATCAGAATGCTGTCCACTCGAAGCTCGGTGGGTGCACAGCCGTCATTCTCCTTCAATGGGGAGCGATGGCGTGTTTTAGCTTCAGAACACTAGGTGGGTGCAGAGGTATTGGAGAAGGGGGGGCACGGGGTGGCTGACCTGGTTCCAACCAGAGCACTCCCCTGCAACCAGCTTCTGATCTCTGTCACTCCATACTGTTGTCACCTCAAATGAACACCTGGGAGATTCAATCTAACAAGGAGTCAGAGGAAGAAATCCCTGGGTGTTACTTTGCAATTAAGGTGCCACACGGAATGGAGACTCCTCCATCCTGACTCTAAATTCTCTTTCAATTCAGGTCATTAAGCTCATCTACCCACCTTTGCGTTCCATACAGAACTGAGGTAGACCAGAAAGCCCCTCTTTTGAGCCTGGGTCTCCCCACAGTCAGTTTTCCACCTGAATTGCACCGACGAGTAATCTTGCAGGTCCTGTTTCTTCCGAGATGGATGAATCCGGAAGATACGCTAAGTGAAACTGTCAGTCTCTGTCCCCTTCCACACAGCTTCCCAGCTTTCGGTGGCTCAGAAGTCAAGAAGAGAAAAGGAGAAAAAAAAAAAAAAAAAAAAGAACACGGAACAATTCTATTGATCAAACCCCGACCCAAAAGACCAGGATTAACCTAAATCTCAAGAAAAATAGAAAAAGACAATTCCGATGGGGCTACAGGACACAAAAGATAACAAGAGTCACCACCGGATAAGACTAGTAGGCTTTCCGGAAATGGACCACTTTCTGAAAGGCTTGCCGAAACTCTTTGTTAAACGCAGTGTAGATGATGGGATTGATGAGGGAGTTTAAGTAGCCGAGCCAGGTGAAGAAGTCGAAGAGCGCTGGGTGGATCCAGCACGAGTCCCGGCAGATGGGGAGGACCAGCGACGCAATAAAAAAGGGCAGCCAGCAGATGATAAAGGCCCCCAGGATGACTCCCAGGGTTTGAGTGGCCTTCCGTTCTCGAGCAGCGGAGAGCCTCTTGCGCTCCAGAACGCTGTCCGCCAGCTTGACTTTCACGTGGTTGAAGAAGAGAGCGGAGCCGGCCAAGTGGGCGTGCGCGTCGTGAAGGCCGGGGTCGAGCGGGCAGAGCGAGGAGCGCGCGGAGCCTGTGATGAGCTGGGCTGTGGTGAAGCGCTTCCCATAGAGGGACGGCGGGTTCAGGATGCGCTTCCGCGCGGCCACGTAGATCCGGCAGTAGAGGATGATGAGCAGCGCGGACGGGATGTAGAAGGCCCCACAGGTGGAGTAGATGGTGTAGGAGATCTGGGAGGTGTTCACCAGGCAGTCCGACATCTCTTCGCGAGCTTTGGCCTGCCGCCAGAAGAGCGGCGGGATGGAGATGCAGATGGAGATGACCCAGACCACGGCGATCATGGCCGCTGCGTGGCGGGCTGTCCGGCGTTTGCTGTACTCGAGGGCATCAGTGATGGCCCAGTACCTGTCCAGGGCGATGGCACAGAGATGCAGGATGGAGGCCGTGCAGCACGTGATGTCAGAAGACACCCAGATGTCACACAGGACTTGGCCGAAGCTCCAGGTGCGGGTGGTGGTGTATGCGATGCTGATGGGCATGACCAGGACGGAGACTAAGAGGTCGGTCACGGCCAGGGAGCCAATGAGATAGTTGGCTGGGGTGCGGAGCTTCCTGGTGAGGAAGATGGTGGTCAGCACGAAGGCGTTGGAAAGGACTGTGGCCAGTGTGATGATGGAAAGAACCACGGCCAGAGAAATCTGGAGGGCCCGGAGGGTCCCCGGGTCCCACGCTTCTGGGGTTTCTGTAGCATTCAGAGACCTGTTGGAGGCCTCCTGGAGGAGGCCTTCCACTGACTGGTTTCGTGGGGACATTCTAGGTGGCTGTCTTTTCCCACCAACGCCGACGCGCACGGCTGCCTCTTTCACAGTTGTCTTGCCCACAGAACAAGGGCATCCTGTTCTTTTGCACTGGAGGGCCCATTGCTGAGAGCAGACCACAGCGAAGACGCTTCATTGACCACTGAGGTCACCACCAGCAGGAAGTTGAAGGACTTTCCTACCCCGGATGAATCCCAGGATGTCTCACTGTTCTGGAACTCCGCCCAGCAAATGGCCAAGCCCGCTGGACACATGCTGAAGGTGTCAGACATTTACCCATGTAGGCAATGCCTCCGGCATTTTGGCTCCTTCCAAAGCCTATGAGGTAAATGTGTTTAACGAGCACTTCAGAATTTCCCCCCCTCGTCTTCTGAGACGACTGGGGATTTCAGGTGGGGCCTCGGGGGAGCTTTAAAAACTAGAGACAAAAAGAAATACCAGCTGATTCAGAGAGGAAGTCCAGCCAACAGCCTGCAGTTTTCCCAGGTTCATCTTGACACATCATGAGGCACTTAACTTTGTTTCCTGTCCCACTGATCGTTTTGAGCCCGAACAGACAAAACATTCCAGTTACCAAGACTCGAAGAATGTGTGAGCTGGGGGAAGGCAAAACAAACGGATCACAGCCAACTCATCCAGAAAGGCACATATTCTGAGCTCTGGAGTTTAAAAAAGAAACAAAGTGAAGAGTTAAGTTCTAGCAGGACAGTTTAGGACACTTCAGATTGATTTTAAGATGAACAGAGACCGCTTAGTGCTGGCAGTGGTGCAGCAAGACGCGCATTCTCAGAAGTGTCAGGAGAACACAGGGGAGGGCCATGGACCCCACCCCCACAGTTCCCAGAGGGGGCAAAGTGTCACAGCTGTTGGAGGCGTCACAGCCTTGTTACAAGTACAGGAAATCGGCTCTGTAAATTGTGAATCACAAATCCTTCTATTTATTCAGGGGAAACTAGACAAAATAACTGCACAGAAAAAAAAAAAAAAAGCTAAGAAAGATACCAAGTTGTTACAATAGATTCCTCTTGAAATTGGTGGGGGAGTGACTTTTCTTCTTTTCATGTGACATTTCCAAACTTCCTAGAGTAAGCATTCTTGTCTCCTCACCCCCCCCCAAAAAAAATACCTTTTTGGTAAGCCAATAAATGAAATCCCTGAGCATTTTTCATAGTGAAAGTTCAAATTCAGAAAATACATTCGGCTTTCCAAAGAGAAACAGGAAATGTAGCCCCAAGCAAATCTTGAAGACTCATTTTCTTTTCCCCTCTGGTCTTGAACCTGGGTTTCCGTATTTGGGACATGAGCAGGTTGCCGGGGCTTAGGGACCTTGGCATTGCTGACAGCGCAGGCCCGTCCTGGCAGGCAGCCCCTGGGTGAATGGGGTTGGTAAAAGGAACGCCAGGACCTCTTAGCCCCATCCACACTCCCACGGTGCCTCTCCCCACCTTGTGTGGAATGCTACAGCTGCAGCAGGAAACCCTATAATTCATTTCATTTCTTCCAGGTCAACTTAGCAAACAGGTTCTGCCCTGGGCACATCCACAGCCCAGAGGAGACATGTTGGACCCTGGAATGGAGCTGGCAAGGCAGAATATGGATATACACTTAAAAATGGGATCATTGCATTTATGTATAAATTTGGTAGTTTGTATATTTTTCAACTTAATAACTTTGAACAATGTTCTGTAAATCAGCCCCACAACATCATTCTTAAGGGCTACATATTGTTCCACAGGTTGGCTACTTTGAGGAGAAGGGTTTCATTAGTCCAAGTTGAGATGGATGGCATTCCTGGTGTCTGAGAAGGCAAGAGCAAAGGCCTAGAGGGTCAGAAAGTGCAAGGTAGTCAGAGAAGGGCAGAGAGACCAGCTGGCAGGAGTGCAGAGACCAGAGACGGGGTAAGAGACAAGGCCCAGGAGGTGGCTGGGGCCAGGGCTGGGAGGCAGCAGGGCTTGGACCACTGGGTCATCTGGGCCATAGTTCCTGTTCTCTCACAGCCTTCCTGTGTGACTTTGGGAAAGTCCTTTACGCTTTCGGAGTCTCAGATTGCTTCCCCCAAACAGTGGCCACCCTGCCTGCTGCCAGGGCTGCTGTGGAGTTTCCAAGGCTCCCCACAAGGCCAACCTTTGGCACCCCATAGATGCCAAGAGGTGCCAGGAATCATTATCATCCCACTCCCCTTCCCCACAGCTCAGCTCAGGGCTCTGTAGGGAAGGTTCAGCCTGTGTCTGTTGATTTATTTTTAAACATTAAGAAGCTACAGCTGTAACGTGGTAGCTTTCCTCCCACTCCCCCAAATTGTGGGTGCTTCGTCTTGAAAAAATATCTGCCTGGAGGAGGGAAAATAGCCTCAATTTGAGAAAACCAATCATAAGGCACCTTCCCCAAAATATTTCCAAAATTTGAAGAATATTATCAGAATCCCTTTCACTGGGGTTGTCAGGATGTTCCAGGCACTGAGAGGGCCTTGGAGCTCAGACTCACCTGAGCTTGGAAGTGGGTGACATGGCCCCCTACTGACAAAGAGCCAACCAATGCTCAGAGAGGTGAGGTCACCTGCCCAAGGTCACGCAGGTGAAACTGGAAAAACCGGGTGAAAATTTCCATTCTTCTCTGCACTGCATTGATTGAGGAAGAAAAGCCATAAGGCGCCCAGGCCTGCAGCAGCGAAGCTGGCTTGGGATCCCATGGTGGTAAGTGAAAATACGATCTCTCCTGCCCCACCCCAAAAGCCTCTGGCTAAAGATTCCTCCCACTTTGGTTCACACAAAAAATGTGAAGTTGGGTTGGACTGTTTGGAATTTTCTTCCTTCCAGACAGTCTGGGCGAGTGGGGCACCGTCCTTTCTCACGGGGGAAGCTGGTGTGCTTGCCCCACAAACCCATGCGGTCACTCCCTGGGTTCCAGGAATTCCAATGACCTCATTCCAGTGAGAGGCGTGGGCTCAGACAGTCCTGAGAGAGGCTGGTTGGTGACATCTTGGGAAGAAAGACAGGATGGACTGCCTCTGTCAGGATGTGGCTCTGCAGGAAGCCACGCCAGCCATTCGGAGGCCACCTCCTTCCTCTCCTGCCTGCTGTCCTTCCCCCATCCTGAGCGAAGCTGGGGCACTTCCCATAATGCAGCTACCTTCGGGGACCCAGACTGTAGTGCTACAATCAACCACCTCCCACCCATGACACCTTGAGTACTAAATAAAAAATGCAAATTAAAACAACCGGGACAGCCCATTCTCACCCAGCAGGCAGGTAAACACTTTTAATCTGATGAGGCCATGGCATTTAGTTAGGGTGTAGAGCAATAGTTGTCACCTGCCACCAGGAGACTGTACGTTGGAGAAACCTGGTTAGGAAACAATTTGGTGTTATCTCATAAAGCTAAATACGTAGTGACGACCTCATGACTCAGTAATTTCACTCCTAGGTATGCATGTTGGACACCCTTGGATGAGCTCCTCAGCTGACAGCAGCAAGAATGGCTGCAGTACCTTGGCTGGTGTGGTTCAGTGGATTCAGTGCTGGCCTGCGAACCCAAAGGTCACCTGTTCGAATGCCAGTCAGCGCACATGCCTGGGTTGTGGGCCAGGTCCCCGGATGGGGGTGTGCGAGAGGCAGCTGATCGATGTTCCTCTTTCACATCAATGTTTTTCTCCTTCTCCTTCTCCCTCCCTTCCCCTCGCTCCAGAAAGAAAGAAACAAAAACAAACAAACAAAAAAGGATGGTCACGGTCGCACTGCCTGTAATAGAAACCAACAAGAAACCACCCAAACGTCCACCAACAGCAGGATGGCGGAGTGTGGCCTGTTCCTATGATTAGGTGCTGCAGAGAAGCAAAGCTGAGTAAACCAAACCCGCACACATTCTCACAAACATAACGCTGAGTGCCAAGTCGAAACCATGCAAGAAGAAACAAACTGTTTAGACGTATAAATACATATGGCAACACCATAAGGAAAAGCAAGGAAATGTTAAATATAAAATTACACCTGGAGAGCAAACGATGTGGGAATATAACTGTGAAGGAGTTTGAAAGGGATTGATGATGTGCAGTTTTTTAAAGTGGTGAAAGGTACATGGATATTTGTTTTTCTTCTTTAATTACTGTTATATGTATTAAAGAGGTCTGTCCAGAAGGTATCCAGCCATGGAATATGAAAAATAGAGACATTTTTGAAGAAGATGCAGAAACATTGTACATAAGACAATGACGCCTCTGTCCCCTTCAAAGTAGGCACCCTGGGCCCTCACACAGTTCTCCCAATTGCCATCAGCTGCCCCATCGTATTTTCCTGAATCTCACTGATGATCTGAAACCTCTTCCCTTTCAAAGGCGATTTTAGTTTTGGGAAAAGCCAGAAGTCTCAGGGCATCAAATCTGGTCTGTACAGGAGCTGAGTCACCTGGGTGATTTGATGATTTGCCAAAATACCCTGTGAGACTTGAGGCATGAGCGGGCATGTTGTCGTGACGAAGCTGCCATTCACCAGTTGCTCACAGCTGCGGCATTCTGAATCATCCAAAGAGTTTTACGGAGGAATGTTCAGGCTTAATGCAAAATCTGATGCAGATTCGTTGCTCTACTTCCTCAGCCACTTGGAATGCAAGGACCACACAGTACACATGTACACTCAACAGCGTCTACCACCCCCACTGACTAGTGCAGGGAAGGCGTCATTGTTCACGCATGCGCAGTCCAGTCCACTCTCCGTGGCTGCCACATGACATCGACATCCATTCTCATTATATTAACAAACCATTCTCATTATATGAACAATGACTGGACTTCTTCTAGACAGACCTTGTATAATCTTTTGTAGGGAGTGATATACTTGTTGCTTTTCTTCAACAATTTTGTCCATTATTAAAAAAGACCATACTACCAGCAATAACATTGATACACTGTGACACATTAATACCTATTGACACATTTGAGTCCCAAAGATCTGGATTCTGGTCCCAGCTTTACCACTGACCAGCGGGGGAGACGGGTAGCTGAGGACAAGTCAGAACTTCTCTTTGACCATCGTTTTCTTCCAGGGTAAAATGGGAACATAAGCATGGCTATGCTGCCCCCTGGCCATGGGATGGCTAACCCCGCCCCCGGGGGTGTTTAGTGATCACATCATCATCCAGTAAGATGATGTGTGTGATATGCTGTAAACTGTGGAATTCTGAACAAATGTAATAATGGTAACAAAGATGGAGGGCAGTGGCTGAAAACATACTTTTTTGAGAGAGAGAGAAAGGAAGGGAAAGAAACTTTTATTTGTTGTCCCATTCATGTGTACATTCATTGTTGACTTTTTTAAAAGATTTTATTTATTTATTTTTAGAGAGAGAGGAAGGGAGGGAAAAAGAGAGGGAGAGAAACATCAGTGTGTGAGAGAGACATTGATTGGTTGCCTCTTGCACACCCCCAACTGGGGGTACAACCCAGGTATGTGCCCTGACTGGGAATCCAACCGGTGACCCTTTGGTTTGCAGGACTACACCAGCCAGGACACTGGTTACTCTTGTATGTACCCTGACTTGGGATCAAACCCGCAACCTTGGCGTATTGGGATGACGCTCTAACCAACTGAGCTACCCGGCCAGGGCCTGAAAGCATACATTTTATGTCAGGCAGTCTCTGATCCCAATCTCTGCGGCTCCACTTTCTCTCTGTGGCCATTGGGTAAGTCATTCAAGCTCTCTGGGCTGTGGAGATGCTAATCCATGCCTCGCAAGAGTTGAGAAAGAAGGAGTAAGATCATGGATCCAAATGTCCAACATAGTAAACGATGACTTCTCTGATTTCTCTAAGATGTATCTGGCCATATTCAGGTCCCCAACAAGATCTCTTCCACGACCAGAAACAAAGCATCACTGTCCATTCCAGTGAGCGATGGCTGCCATTGCTAGAACTACCCGTCAGCCACACCAGCGGGCTTCTCCCTTGCCCATCACAGCCGCAGCACGGACTTTCCTCAGCCTCCCTGCAGCCCAGCATCGTCACCCCTGGAACCCAGGTCACAAGAACTCCAGCCACACCATGCATCCCTCAGCTCCAGCATCTCTGCAGAGAGATGAAGAGGAAAAAGCAGGCAGACAGACCGAGTTCCAACCCCAACTTCTTCCTCAGTCCACCCCTGACCACAGCTGATTGGACCAGGGTGGATATGGGAGCCGAGAAGCGCCAGGCAGCTTCTCTCTTGAAGATCTAGAATGGAGACTGCGAGTGGCCGAACAGACAGATGATGGAGGGGCAGCAACTGGAAAGCTAAGCATCCTGAGGCTGGAGTCGCCAGGCCACAGCCAGGACCAAAGCCACAGCAAGTGGCTTTGGGGGAGCAGAAAAGCCATCAATAAACAAAGAAAACAGATCTGCAGAAAGAAGCAGGAGAAGGGAGCAGACAGAGAGGGGAACCACCTGCCCCAGGAGAGGAAGGAGAGGAGGAAGAGGGAGGGCCTGGGGTTCTCCTCCCAATCTCGAGATGTCCATGAATGACCTTGGTTCCCAGGAAACTTCGGTGGTACTAGCTCTTGCTTTTCCTAGTTGAGCCAGTTCAAATGGGCACAACTGGCCTCCAGAAACAGAAATAAGACAGGATTCTCAGTTCCTTCCCACCAAGCAACCCCCACTGTGGATCAAAGCAACTCATTTCACTCCCCGGGCTGTTCTGCCTCAGATGTAAATTGCGGTAATAGCGCCTTTCTCCCGAACTGCTGTGTGGATTCAGTAAAGGAGGGAACACGGGCCTCGCTGTGGCTGTCACACAGCAGGGATTCTTTTGATCAGTCTTCGCTAAGGCCTCCTACCCCCGAGATCATCACCTCCCCTTTCCAAAGGACCTTGGCTTTAACAAAGTCATAAAACTTTGCCAGAAACAAAGGGGAAGGATGGGTTTAACGTATGCTCAGAAGCCAGCCTCATCCTTTTGGAGGAAAACAAAAAACAAAAACAAGCACACCAACAAACCCAAGGCTCTGTGATGCAGTTTGCTGCAGGGGAATAACTGCCACCCAGGAATTCGTGTCTGCCTGGTCTTTCTCTGGAAGCCGAGCGGTATGGATGTGCGGGCCCCGCCCAGGGGAGGATTCCCCCAAATCTGCAGAGTGCTTCCTGTCACACAAAGTGCGCCCACAGCTGCCACTTCATCTTTCTCTCCACCGCACCGGGCCTCCTCTGTAAAATTGGGGTATCGAGTCTACCTGCTGCGGATGTCATGAGGGTGAAGCAAAATAACAGATGTGTGAAAAGTTCTGAAAAGTTTTAACATGGGGCGTGTGTATGTGTGTGTATCTATCTATCTCTGTAGCTATATCTGAGGGCAAGTTTTGAAATCTAATCAGTGTCTGGAGCAAGTCAATCTTTCAGCTCAGTTTCTCTAATGATAAAATCTGGAACATGTAGGAAATTAAAAGTAGCTAAACCTCTGATGCAAAACTTCCACTCTCAGCTATAAAACCAACAAAAACATGTATGTCCACCAAAAGACTGGTGCAAGAATCGCTGACAACAGCACTATTTAACAACCTCAAACTGAAAACCGCATCAACAGTAAGTAGAATGGATAAACCCACTGGGGCATCTTCACACGACTCAATACTATCCGTTCCTGAGAAGGGACCCAGCTCCATGCTCCACACAACCACACAGGTGAGCTCTCGCAAAGCTGAGCAGCTCAACATTATGGCACCACATGTGATTCAAACTTCATACGGTTTGAGAACAGGAAAAACTGGCCTACGCTGATGGAAGTCATGCTCGCGTGCGATGCCCTTGCCGGAAAGGGATGTGGGGACAGGGAAGAAGCGTAAGGGGGCTCGTGGGTGCAAGTCGCGTTCTGTTCTTCAGCCAGGAGAGTTCTCTCTGTGAAAATGCGTCAGGCTGCACATTTGTATTCTGGACGCTTTTGTCTTTGTAAAAAGTTTACCAGGAAAAGGAACCGTTAGGTGCCTAACAACCTTAGGCCTCAGGTGTGCTGGTCAAACAGAGACCCTGGGCTTGTCATTTAACATCTTGGAGCTTAGTTTCCTCAAGTGGAAAATGGTGGCAATAACAGTATCAGCCTCAAACTGCTGCTATGTTTGAGTGAGCTTAACAAAAAGCACCGGCATGTAGTAAATGCTCCATAAATTTTAGTCAGTTGCATTAATAGCCCTTCCTAGGTAGCCATGATTTAGGAAAAACTTTTCAAATGACATCACCCAGTCAGCTGGGATTGCTCACACCCACAGGGGTGGGTGACTTGCCCAAGACCCTGAAGCAAAGTTCGGCATCCCTCTCGGCTCAGCTCCTCAGTGCTTCTGCTGCCCGTGCTGCCCCCACACCACCTTCCTCTACTAAAAGGAGGAGTATATTTCCTTGGCCCTCCATTCTGGGCTCAGTGTGGGACTAGCTACGGCCAAGAGAGCGAGGCCATGCTTGTGGGGATGTGAGCAAAGGGTTTGAATTCTCCCCTTGCTACCCCTGGGGGGCAGAGTTACTATCCCCACTTTACAGGTGAAGAAACTGAGGTCCAGAGAGGTATAATGACTAGCCCAAGGCCACACAGGTAACACGTGGTATGGCTAGGATGAGAGCCGGAGCTGAGAGACTCTAGAATAGCCATTCCTGTCCACCTGTGGCAATTGAGGGCTTGAAATGTGGCGACTGAGATGTACTATAGTGTAAAATTCCCTGAGTTTCAAGTGGTTAGTTCAAAAAAGAATGTGCCATATCTCATTAATCATTTTTACATGTTCTATGTTCATGTTCGAGATATGTTGAATAAAATAGATAATCAGAATTAATTTCACTTTTTTTCCTTTTTAACATGGCTATCTCTAAATTTTCTAAAATTCTATTTGTGACCCTGGATAGTGTGGCTCAGTTGGTTGGGCATTATCCTGCAAACAGAAAAGTCACGGGTTCAATTCCCTGTCAGGGTACATGCCTGGGTTGCAGGTTCAGTCCCCATTGGGGTGCGTATGAAAAGCAACCAATCACTGTTTCTTTTCTCTCTCATGTCGATGTTTCTCTCCTCTTTCTCCCTCCCTTCTAAAAATCACTAAGCATGTCCTCAGGTGAGGATAAAAAATAAAATATTATTTGTGACTTGCATTATATTTCTCTTGGATGGCTCGGCTCGAGAACCAGGTTTCTCAACAGGGGTGATATCGCCCTCTAGGGGTCATTTCGAGACTGTTCTCAGGGAATTCAATGCAATCCAGGTAAAGGGGTTGAGGCCGCACAGGGCGCTACACCATCAGGGGCTGGAATAGTAGTAATTGTAAAGTAATGGCCGACGTTATAAGAGCTTACTATGCACCAGACACTGTTTCAAGTGCTCCTCCTGTACCAACTCATCTAAGTCTGACCACGAACTTCTGAAGTCAGTCCTATTATCATTATTCCCATTTCCCAGGGGAGGGGACTGAGGCTCAGAGAAACGGCTTGCCTAAACCCCCAAAGCTGGGACTGGAACTGGGCTTGCCCGACTCCATGCTCCGCCACTCATAAAAGGTGCTGAGTAGCATCAGTTCCACTCCCTTCCTCGTTCCACAGATATTTACCCCATGCATGCCTGCACATATTCAAAAAATCTTTGCTGGGTACCTGTCGTATGCCAGGCTTGGGCACTCCCACCTGAAAGGGCCTCTTTTTTACTGAGAGAGGGCGCACGGACACCTGCGTTCAGCACGCGCCCTCGGAGAAGGGAATGTGGTTCCCGCAGCGCTCCTGGCGCTGAACGTGCGCAAGCAGCACCTGGGGGCCTCAGGGAAACCGCAGGACCCCAGAGTCTGTACTTCTAACAAGCTCCCGTGGACCCCACTGAGTTACTTGGCAGGGGGCAATAGCAATGTCGACGCCACGGTTTAAGAAGGATCTCAGAGTGTCAAAGCGGGAAGGACTCTTAGCAATCATCCAGTCCAACTCCCTCATGGTCCTGAGAGGGAGAGGGACCCAGAGAGGGTAAGACGCTCGCCCGAGGTCACACCGTGAGTTACGGGCAGGGACCAAGTCTTCAGGTTGCCATCGGTGCCCCTTCCACTGCCTCCAGTTTGCAAAGGAACTTGAGATGAAGGACAGAAGTATCCACAAGCTTTCATGCCGGTTTCACACCATATGCTGCCGGCATTTTGAAATCCACCTCCACCCGCAACACACACACACACACACACACACACACCCGTCTGAGTTTCCACACCGGCGGAGTAATTCTGGGAGCAGACTGCTGGGGCAGACCACACTTCGCAGGAAGCCTCTAAGGTTGTGTCCGGGGCCCGGGGCTCCTGCCCTTCCGCACCAGATGCTGCGCATCTGAGTCTCCAGACAGCACTTGAGCTGATGAGTTAAACCATTTCCACCACAGAGGAGAGGCTGTCTTCTCCAGGCTGGATAAACAAGGTACTAACAACAGGAATTCATTTCCTAGAAATTAAACGCCGAATTTGTTAGTGTTACAGGATCCGAGTCCTCTATTCACCATCTGCTTTCCCTGCTGGGAGGCACAATACAGCCGAGATGAGGCGCACAAGTTTTGGAGTCAGGTAGACCGAATGCTTCCCAGCTCTGCCATTTCCTAGTTCTGTGACCTCCGGCAAGTTTCTCAACCTCTCTGAGCCTCAGCCATTTCAATAGCCATTGCTTCATCCATTCGATAACTATTTACTTAAAGTCACGTGTTGTTGGCATGAGCAAACAAATGTGGACCCTGCTCCCAGGAAGACTTACAGTGGCCCTGGGACCTGGGGTCACAGACGTGATAGGGAGGACACAGGCGTGTAAAGGGACCCTTGGGAAGGTAGAAGGGACAGGTAACCTGCTGCAACCCTGAGACCCCCCCTCTGAAAGTGGCTTTGCAGCGGAGCCCTGGCAGACAAATGGAGTCAGCAAGTGAGGAGGAGATGGGGGTCAATGGCACTTACTCCACAGGAATGAAGCTGGGAGAGAACCCTTCCCTCCGTGCACCCCAAATCCTGTTTCTTCATTTCCTATTGCTTACCGATCCTGAGATGGCACAGTCCAGCCCTTCCCTCTCATCCCCCTGTTCACTTGCACTCAGCAAGAGAGCCCATCTCCAGCGTGGCCGAGACCTCCTCCTGCAAAAACTCCATGGTTTACTCCTCTGAGCCTTTGCACAGGCTACTCCTTCTAGCTGGAATGCCCTTCCTCTTGTCTCCTTCAACCCTCTTGCAGTTCCTCTGGACCCTAGGAATGGTAGAAATCACTCCCTCCTCCCCATCCTGTGGGTCACCTTAAAAATTTTTTTTATATATTGATTTGAGAGAGAGAAACATCAATCTGTTATTCCACTTATGCATTTATTGGTTGCTTCTTGTAGGTGCCCTGACTGGGGATCAAACCCACAACCTTGGCGTATAGGAATGATGCTCTAACCAACTGAGCTACCTGGCCAGGGCTCCACTGGTCTCCTTATCATGCGTGCATAACACTGGACTCCCTTCCACTTGGCTCACATGCTGACTGCCTGTCTCCCTGCTGGACTTGATTTCCAGAAGAAACGAGGGACAGGTGTGCCCTGTCTTATGAAGCCCAGTGCCCTCTGTGTAGGGTGTCCTTCCACCTCATCCACCCATCCAGTTCCAACTTCAACCCCACGATCAAATTCATCTGTCTCCTCCTGGCTGAAAGGAGTCCACTCCCTCCAACCAAGTAGGGTCAGCCCCTCTCCCCTGTCCATAAAGTGCTTCACGTTTATGATCAACATGCACGTCTCTCGACATCCTGCAGTCTAACGCCGTGGGGCTCTCGCTCCTAAGATGGAACATTCCTGGAGCAGAGATCTGGTTTTGTTCATGGCTGTATGTAAGAATTTACACAAAGAATGAATGAAAGAACACTGACAGTTTTACCTTTGACACCTTTCTCTGTACCTCTGGCCCCAAATGTCCTTCGGTCATTCCTCCTGGATGTCCCACAGGGGCCCCAACCTCAATCGAGCACCATCTTCCTCATCCACACGAGTCCCTCCTTGTTTCCTCCTTGGTGTGCTTATTCGCCCATTCTCGACACCACAATCCTCTCTCTCCTGTTCAGCATTGAACCAATTCCATCTCTTTTATGAATGAGGAAGCTGAGGCTCAGAAAGCTAATGTGATCAGCTCAAGGTCCCACAGCAAGTGCATGGCCAAGGCCAGGGCCTTGCTCTCAGAACAGACTGGACTCCCTCCCTAGCTTGACCTCTCCTTCCCCTACAGGCTCTGTCCTCTTTCCCCTGACTTCTCTACACACATTTGGGGCATTTCTACGTTGGTTCAGGTTCACAGACTGCCCTCTGCCTGGAAGAGTGATCCTTCCCACTTCCCTTCATTCATATTGATTGTAATCTGCTTTCTGTTCTCTGAGGCCCTTCTCAAAAACCACCTCCTCCAGGAAGCCTTCCCTAGTCAACCAGCTGCAAAGTCTCCCTCCTTTATGCCCTCTCCTGACTGGAGGTTTGTTTGTGCCTGTGGCTGGAAGCTCCTTGGGGAGCTCCCTTCCCTACTCCAGTGCCAGGAGCCCAGTAGGCTGCAATCGATATAAAGCAACTCCTCTTCTACAGCTCGTACAAGCCCTGGAGAAATCACAGCATTCTCCCTCTCCTGTCTGAAACTCTCCGTTGGCTCCCTTGTCTAAATAAAATCCAAAATCTCACCGTGGCCCACAAGGCCCTGTATTAGCTGTATGCGCACCCCACCCCCAGCCAACCACCTCGCTGGCCTCATTTCCTACCGTGTGCTCCCATTAAATATCATCTCTTAGGCGAAGCTTTGACCAGCCAACATAAAGTACCTCTCCTCCTCTATTATACTGCCCCTGCTTCGTGCCCATTTTAGCATCTCCACCTACCTGCCACCAGCCTGAGGAGAGTTCTGGGCCGGAGACATACATTTATGAGATCATGTGCATATAGAGGTAGTAACTCAAGCCCAGTGGAGGAGACCACCCAGGGAGAGTGTTTACTAGTAGAGGAGAGGAGCGCCTGGGAGAGCAGAGTTGCTAATGGCTGTAGAAAGGAGGATGAACCTGCAAAAACAGAGGCACAGTAGGCAAAATAGACAATATTTAGTTGCAGGAGCCAGAAGAGAGTGTTGCCAGAGCAAAGGAATGGTCAGCAGTGTCAGTGGCTGCTCAGAAAGTTAAAGACTGAACAGCGTCTGCTGAACTCAGCTTCCTGGAGGACACTGATGGCCTGGGCAGACCCCTGCCCCTCTGTGGACCTCAGACAGGAGCCATCTGTGCAATGACAGGAACCTCTTAGGTCCTGGGAACTCTCGGCTCTGAGATTCTGCACATATTCACATACCAGTCACCAAAAAGAACGGTCATCCATCTGCGGCCTAGAAGAGAAGGGACGACCCAGAATTCTCACCTTCACCACTTATCCATAAGGTAAGGGACAAACTCTGAGGAAGCACCTCTGTGCTTCTGGCCCTGTACTGGGCGCCATGGAGAGGAGAGCAGGCACTAGGTCAGACCAGTCATGTCCAGCAGGCCAGCTCCCTCGCTCCTGTGCGACTCTCTAGGGCCTGGCTTTCCCGATGCCTCCATGATGAAGACCACTCACTTCTCCCCACCAGCTGGACAGGACCAAAGGCTGGAGAAGGCCCATCCTCCCAGGTGGCCTTGCTTGCTTGCTTGCTCTGTTGGTAAAGTGTCCCTCAACGTCCTTAGAAGGAGGGCAGAGACCCTGGCCAGAGGCTGTGCAGGCCAAGGGACAGCAGAGACCCACAATGTGCACTTGATTAGAAAACACTGGAGCCCTGGCTGGTGTGGCTCAGTGGACTGAGTGCCAGCCTGCAAACCAAAGGGTCTCCAGTTTGATTCCCAGTCAGGGCATATGCTTGGGTTGCAGGCCAGGTCCCCAGTAGGGAGTACGTGAGAGGCAACCACACATTGATGTGTCTCTCCCTCTATTTCTCCCACCCTTCCACTCTGTCTAAAAATAAATAAATAAAATCTTTAAAAAAGAAAGAAAAACAGTGGAGGTCGAGTCCAAGAAAGAGATTGAAAGGGATTGAAAGGTTGCCGTTGCCATCCAGAGCAGTGACAGCCACTAATGACTGAGCTGCTGTTTCTGAACAGGTGCCGTGTGGAACAATGACCCCATTTGATTTGCACATCTATCCCCACTTCACGCGGCAGGAAATCAAAGCTCAGAGGTCAAGGGCTTCCCCAAGGTTACACAGCTGTAAATAGCCAAGCTGGGTTTGTAACGCAGCCAGTCTGACTGAGAGCCCCTGCTCTTAATCCTTGAACTTCCCCAGAGCTGGTGTGGCAGGGGAACTTGAGTCTTACATTCTCTTACAAGCAGTGTGACCTTGGACAAGATTTATTCTCACTCTCCACATCTGCAATAAAGCAGATTTCTTAGTGTCCTTCCAGTTCTGACTTTATGTAATTAGCTAGGATTTGCACAGAACTTTACAGTTTATAAAAAGGCATCCACCCATTCTGCATCTCATTTATCCACCGCGCCCCCCCCCATCCTGCATGGGGGGAGAAGTATCCCCTCCATTTGCTAGACGTGCAAACTGGAGTTCTAAGAGCTTCAGTGACCTAGTCAGGGGCACCTGGGCTTCTGGTCTGGAAGCCATGGCTCCACATGGGACGCTCCTTCAACTCCCCTCAAGAAAAGGGCGGTCCCACCGCCGCACCCCGACCTGGCCGGCAGGGGGCAGCGCCCGTCGTCCATGAGCTGCAGGGGCCTGGTGGGGGCGTCACAGCCCCCTGCCCACAGTGGGGGCGCCCTTCCCGCCCCACTAGATCTTGCTTCCACACGGGGCACCCCAACGCGCACAAGAGACCCCGCAGCTCGTCCGAGCGCAGCCTCGGCCCACCCTCCCTCGTGAGGCTCTGGACGGCGCTCCTAGATGCTCTCCTCGGACTGCGCTACTCCTCCGGGACCCTCTTCCCCACGCGCCCCCCATCCGAAGGCGCCGGGAGGTGGGACGTCTTGGGTCGCCGAGGCCCGAGCCCAAGCGCCCTCTCCCGGCCCCAGCTCCTTTGGCCAGACCGCGAGCCGCGAGGGACCCCGGCGCGCCCCTCCCCGGGCGGCACTCGACTCCGAGCGCTTACCCGCTCGCCCTCCCGGATCCTGCTTCTTCGCGCCACGCCGTGTCTTGTCTCACCGGCCAGCGACCCCCTCATCTCCGCGGTCACCTCAGCCGAGCTCCTAGGCGCCGCCTGCCCCTGCCCCGCCTTGTCCACCACCCGGGCCCTCCCCAGCCCTCGCCCCGCGCTCCCGCACTCCCTCCACCCCTCGCAGCGCCTTGCAGCGCCGGCTCACGCTCCCCTTCCTGCACCCGCTCCTCCTCCTCCTCCTCCTCCTCCTCGCTCCCCTCCCCCAGCACCTCCCTCGCTAGGCTTCCTAACCACTGGGCCCCCGCCCGCCAGGAGCGCTGCTCGGCCCCTTCCAGTCCCAGTGCCAGTCCTGCAGGAGCTCCTAGGACCACCCCCGCCCTTGCAGCCACCCCAGCCCTATTTGTAGGAGGGAGGGTGGCCTGGGTCTGGAGTAGGGGGTGGTGAGACGTCGGCCACTCCTAGAGACCCTTGGTGAAAGCTTAGGCTCCCGCACCCGACCCTGTCCCCTGTGTTCATCCCTAGCTGGATTTTTAAAAATTCATTTACCAAGTATTTCTCAGTTCACTGTGTATCACATATGTTCTAGGCACTGCAGATGTAGGAGGGAACAAAACAAGTAGACCCTGTGGAGCTTACATGAATGTAAGAAGTACAACTTACCACACGTTTATAGAGGTAAATGGTACTAAGGAAAGTAAAGCAGTGGAAGGAGACAGAGTGAGGGGAGGCACTGAACGGGGAGGTCAAGGGGGTCTCCCTGAGAAAGTGCCAGCTGAGCAAAGACAGGAGGTGAGAGAGTGGGCCCTGCAGACATGCGGGGTGGGGGGACAGCTCCCAAGTGAGGGGCAGCAGGCTAAGACCCTGAGGGGGCAGTGACCAGTGGGTTCTGGGGCTGAGTGAATGGCAGGAGCTGAGGTCAGAGGCAGGGAAAGGGGCAGCTCCCTACCTCATTCAAACAGCAGATTCCGAGTAGGGGAGGCAAGCCTCCAGGTTCCAGCAGGTGTTGGGGGCGCTGGGATGAATCTACCTGCCTCCAGAGAACCGGGATGCAGAGACTTGAGCACAAAGAGGAACAATGAGAAATGTCCACTGAAGAGGCGTCACGCTGGGCGTGTCCTGTGTCCAGATTTCATGTGGCTCAGGTGGCGCTGGCCTTCTCTGTCCTTATGGGCTTTCTGTCAACTTGTTCTTCATGTATTTGGAGGCCTCGTAGTTAGGTGCACCTGCCATTAGGATTAGGTCCTCTTGATGAGTCCACGCTCTTATCGTGAAATGATCGGTAGTCCTGAGCTGGGTGTAGGAGAGGCCAGCAGCACCCACTGCCCACGTGGCTGTTCGACAACCGGCACACCAAAAACTCAGCAGCCCTTCAGTGCCCCTGCATGCCGCCCCATGGAGTCCCTGCCCACCTGGCCTTGCCCTGCTTGCTCCACACCTCACCCTTCTGGTTTACCAGGGGGTGATTGGCCCGGAGCCTTCATCTCCGTTGGTCTCTCTCTTTTTTGGGAGGCTGTGATCAATGATCATGAATAATGCAAAAGTTCTTTTTGTCTTAGTGCAAATCCCAGGCAAATCAATCGCTGGCAAGGAGACAAGAGTTATCAGCGGCCACGCCTCAGCCTTCTTCACTCTACTCTGGCCCTGGGCTCTCTTCCCAAAGAAAACACAGGGGAGATGGAGCAATGCCAAATGGAGGCATGTCCCAAAATAGGTACTGCTGCTGATACCCCACCCAAGGTGAACAGGCCTAGAGGGGGAAGGGGAGGCAGGGGTCCTATTACACAGCCCAAGCGTTTGCAGCCGCTGCTGGGGTCCCAGCCTGGGCTCCTGCAGTAGGGAAGTCCACGTGGCAGGGCAAACGTAGATGCGTCTGGGTCTGTGTCCTCACTGAAAAGACCCCACAACCCCAGAAGCTGCCCTATCCAGGGATGAGCACCAGAAGGGACGGGAGAGAGGGCAGACTTTGCGCAATGTCTCAGTACGCTCTAAAAAGCTTGCATCATTTAACAGCAAAAGCAGTTCAAGGTGGTAAATGCCACTGGGAAGTTGGTTGAAGCAAAAAGCAGGGTCTGCTGGAGAAGGTTCACTTCAGCCTCTCAGCCCTCACCCTGGGCCGACGGATGTGTTAAGCACAGTCTCCACTCTCAGGAAGCCCACAGTTCAGGGAGGAAAAAAGCCACATGCAGTTAAGCACAGCCCAGTGAGGGAGAAGGGACAGAGGTAGCAGAGGAGAGCATGCCCCACCTGGGAGGTGAGCAAGGAGAACACCTGGACTGGGCCTTGAAGGGCGGGGTGGGTAGGAGGCATCGGAGCAAAAAGGAGCAAGGGAAGCAGAGAAGTTCCCTGGTGGATGGAACAGCATGTGCAAAGGCACAGAGGCTAAAGAGAGAGTTTGGTCTGCAGATATTGCTAGAGTGGGAGAAAGGGGTCAAGATGAGGCTGAAGGGCAGGAAGGGGCCAGCTCATGAAGAGGCTTAAATGCCAGGTGAAGGACCTGGGGCTTTATCCTGACAGGTATGGGAGCCAGGGAAGGGCTTTGGGTAAGGCGTGATGGGACAGGGCAGGTTTACACTCTCTGGTACCCTGAACTCTGACATCCCCATACGGGCATCATCAACAGGCCCATCACAATCTCCATTCCTGCCACCACAATCAAGAAACCTTGGGGTAAGTCCCCGGTCAGCTTGCCGTCCCCTCCCAACCATCTTCCATGCTCCACTGGAGCAGGCTCCCCAAAGCACATGGATCCCCTGCCCAGACATCTCAGGACTTCCCCACTCCCTCCGAAAGAGGTCCCAACTCCCTTATCCTGGCACTGCAGGCTCTTCCCAGTCTGTTCCCACTCTGCACGCCCTGCCTTCTCAAACCTGCCTGCCGCTTTCCCTTCCATTTAGAAAGCTCTGACCCTCATTTCCATGGGTCAGAGTCCCCTTCATTTCCAGAATCTTTCCTACTTCCTTGGTCTACCAAGACACATCCCTCAAGGCCCCGCTCTGCAAACCCCCTGCTCGGCGGGGTCCCTCCCATTCCTCCAGAAGGGAAGTGGAGGTTCCTTCCTTGGGGGTCTGCGGGCAGAGTGGGGTTGGAAGCGTTGATGCAATGCTTACACTGAGCTTGAATCCTGATTTCTCCAGTAGCTGTGCAGTCCTGCACAAGTTCTCTAAGCACTGTGAGCCTCAGGTGGCTCGTGTGTACAATGACCACAGTAACAGTCCTTACTTCAGAGCTCTGATGGGGCTCATGGAAAATCACGCATCTGAAGTCTACAGCGCTGAGCCTGGCACTCAGCAAGCTCTCCATGAGTGTTCCCTGTCACTCAAACTGTAGTTGGGATGCCACACCTTTCGTAATTGTTTTGTGTCCACCTCCCCGACATTATGAGTTTGGGAAGGGTAGGCGTTGTTACTCACCTAGGTATGCCCCATGTCCAGCACATGGTAGGCATTTAACCGAAGATGAATGGATGGATGGATGGATGGATGGATGGATGAAAGAAGAAGCCACCAAGCCTCCCCTGCTCCCTTAGAGTCCCCTCTGCTTGGGAAGTGGCAGGCAGGCTTGTTCTTTTCTGAACCGGGTGACTGAACTGTGTGTCATGGGACCAGTGTCTGGTGACACTTTCTCATCAGATAGCCTGTGGTTGGCAATTTCTTCTAGGGAGAGCTATCTACACAGAGGGGACATCCGTGCTGGGGAGGAACAGGGCCTGCATGAGAATCAAAATCCAGGGGGTGGCTTTCCAGGGAAGCTGCTTTCTTCCTTCCTCATCACGCAGGACGGAGCCTAGTAAGTTCGCTACCCGCCTCCAGCTGCAGAAATTGGTTCCCAGCTTTGACCTGGGGACAACAAATGCAGCATGTCCCCTCACCAGCCAGTGACAAGGGTGAAGGGGAGGACGGAGAGTTCATCAGGGAAAGGAACTAACAGTCACTGAGCCGTTTTTAATGTGTCAAGCACTATGCTACGTGCTCAACGTGCATCGTCCTCGCCGTAACCCTGCGAGGAGAGTCCTCTTGTACGTTGCCACTAGATGAAGAAACAGACACAGAAGTTAAGTGACTTTCTTTTGCAAGGGTGGTAACACGATGGGACCTCAGCTGCACCCAACTCCCTAAGGCCATGCTCCTCGCCCTGAATCACATGTCTAGTCAACAAATATGTTGAGCACCTTCCCTTTGCACGGTGCCTGTAATAAGTGGCACGAGGCCAGCCCGGGTAATGAAGATGTGGTTTCCTCTCCCAAAGAGTTTATAACTCGCCCAGGCTGGTGTGGCTCAGTGGATTGAGTGCCAGACTATGAGGCAGCGGGTTGCTGGTTCAATTCCCATTCAGGCCTGGGTTGTGGGCCGGGTCCCCAGTCGGGGGCGTGTGGGAGGCAACCACACAGTGGTGTTTCTCTCCTTCTCTTTCTCCCTCCTCCCCTCTCTCCAAAAATAAATAAATAAAATCTTTTAAAAAAAGAGTTTATAACTTGAGAACAGAGGCGAAGCCTTACTTAGCTCTTTGTATCCCCAGCCCAGGGCCTGGAAATACAGCAAATGTTGATTAAAACACAGATTGTCAGACCTGGAAGGGTCTTCGGAGTTCAAGTACACAAATCCTGTTTGTTTATAGATGGGGAAACTGAGACCCACAAGGAAGAACTAACTGGAGAGTGTGGTTAGGGGCTTGGGATCTGGAGCCAGGCTACTTGGTTTAAATCTCAGCTTTCCAGCGCTTTCCAGGTAGGTGACTTTGGGTTGGTCAAGTAACCCCTCTGAGCCTCAGTTTCTTCGGGAAAAAGAAAAGGATGAATTTGTGAGAATTAAGTAAGATCATCCATGCATGAGGCTTAGCATAACGCTTAACATGTAATCACACAGTTTGCTTGGTTTACCAGTCATACAGTAAGTTAGTAACAGATCTGAACTAGATCTGAACTAGACCCTGGGCTTCCTGACTCCAAGTCCAGTGCTCTCTCCAGCTCTCCATGGTTCCTTGAGTCCATTAGTGTATGGCCAGCGGAGAATGACAGTCACTTAGGGAGAGGAGGCACCGGTACAGTGATCAGGTGTATGCTGTCCTTGGGGGCAAGTGCCCACATGGCCTTGGTGCCTGCTGCCACCCCTACTCCTGGGCTTCGAAGTCTCCTCTTGCTCCTCTTCCTCCTTCACTGGAGCCCAGAAACCCACTTCTAACTGGAACACACCAGCAGCTGCTGCTAACATCCCACACCTCCCATCACAATTTCCTCTGCTCCCGGCGGGGCGGGGCTGAGCCAAGGAAGGCACCCACAGGAAATTCCCTGGGAGCAGTGAGGGATGGGTGTCCAGGCAGCCATGATGCTCTCTCCAGCATCGAGCTAGCGGGGAGGAAACAGGTCCCGCAGGAGAGGTTTTTCTGTTTGTTTTTCTCAAGCTTGACTTCAAACAAGAGAATTTAATTAAGAGCTTGATTGCTTTGCCCAGGGAATAGAAATCCAAGGGGACAGCAGGGTGGAGGCTGGTGCCCGTCAGGAAGGGAGGGGCCTCTCTTCACTGGATCGACCTGTGATGGGTTTAAACTACAGCAGAGAAGTTCAGCTCACAGGGGACGTTTGCTCTGTCCCCCAGCCAAGAATCTGTCCCTACGGAAACTGGGAAGGGTTAGATTCTGTGGTGCAAATTTAAAGAAGTTTAAGCCAGCTGAGGCACCAGGCAACATTTGATAGTCCCAGTGTCCCCACTCATACCACTCCAACTGTCTCCCCGGGGCTGCTGGGGTGCAGGGGCAAGTCAGTGGGCCCGAGTGCGAATTCCGCACCGAAGGTCCCTCAGCCTCAGCAGCGTCATCTGTAAAATGGGACAACTCCACCAATGCAGTCGCATGGTCCTCCTACACAATGAGGTTAGGAACATCTTTCTGCAGAGTTGGGGGTAGGGGAGGTAAACGAGCTGGGGGCTGGGAAATAGGAGGGGGACGATGCGTGTGAGAGGAAAGAACGTGGGTTTGAGAGTTGGGCGGGCCGGCTGCTCGCTGGCTGTGTGAACTTGGGCTGGTGGCCCTTCTCTGAGCCACCGTTTCCTCACCAATGGGTTATTATGAGAATGAAATGAAACAAGATACAGAAACACCGGCCCCTGGCCCTGGCCACTCATTAAATGTTTGTTAAATCTGAAGTACCCCTTCCCCTACCCCCCAACATGCCACTGCCAGATCCCCAGGATTTGCCACGGAGAGAAGGACTCTGGCATCGCTTCCTACCTCTCTGCCCTCTGAGACTTCTCGGGCCAGGCTGAGGACCAGCCATTTGCCAGGAGGACACATGGTCCTTGACTTCCGACTTTCAGCAGGACCGACATAGACTGGGGATGGGGACAGATTAGCCATTTTAACAAAACCCGCTCATCAGTTCTGGTTGTTTGGAGGCAATATTCAACTTAAGTCTAACTAGTCATTTCAGCTGAAAGGGCTGAAGTGATCTGCGGCGGGGGTACATGTCCCTGAGAGGGGCTGAAGTTCTAGTGTCTTGGTTTAAGTCATGACAAAGCCATTGAGAAGGACTTGAATGTTTCTGCCTCCGGATGGCCAGGAGGAGACTTTAACTCAGCGTCTCAGCTCCCGGCAGTCTTAGGAATCTCCCCAGAAGAGAGGCTGCAAGAAACAGAGAAAAGAACACGGCCCTGGGTCTGAGTTCCCATTCGCCTGGCCCTTCGTTCTCCCCAGGGGACCTCAGCCCACCGCCACCTCGCTGACCTCTGTTTCCGCTCTCCCTCCCTTCACTCGTTCTTCCTCTCTGCCGTCTCCTTCTCAGGGAGGTGCTCCCCAGCGCCCCCCCCCATGGTGCTCTATCTGGTTACCCTGTTGTAGTATGTGTTTCTTAGCACTTCACTGATGTTATCTTTTTGTTCTGTTTACCATCCAGCTCCCCCACTATTGTCTCTTCTGTTTGCCACTCCGTCCCAGGACCGAGGCTTATGCCTGCACATGCTAGACACGTAGCAGGGATTTCTTGGGAGGATAAAATGATATAAAGCCTTGCAGGACTGTGGTGAGGACTTTAGTGTTTGCATCCCACTCCTCCACTTACCAGCTCTGTGACCTTGGATGGGTTCCTTCCCTGCGCATCTGCACAAGGGGCCTGGTAAGAGCACCTACCTGTATCGTGAGGGACACATGACACGATGCCCACAGGTATTTAGCGCAGTGCCAGGTGCTCAGTAGAAATCAGGTACTTGGACAGTAGCTGAATTGAAAGGTTTCCTGGAGCTTTGGTATGTGAGGTGGAAAAAACTCCAGAACTAGGGTGCAGGATGGATGGAGATGAGGGTCCACCCCAGAGAAGACCGGGCAGGAGATGTAAGAAGGGCGGGCCTGACTCCGGGCAGTGGCTGTGGGGAAGCCGGGGGAAGACAAACTAGGACTTTTTCTGCGAAGCCCATGGCTCTCAGAGGACCAGGGCCGGACTCGGACACAGAGAGTATCCTCAGTTAACCCTGCTGCCCTCCACAGTCTGATGGGGAACAGAGCATTCCAGCACAGCACCCCTCTCACCATGTCAAACACGGAGAAATGGCTGAGGCCAGAGGAACAGATGAGGCCAGGAGGGTGACAAGGCACTGGGTGCCACCCTTACAGAATTATCAACAGCCTTTCGGGAGGAGATTATCACCCCCACATGACGGATGAACATTCTGAGGCTCAGAGAACTGCAATACCTCCCCAGGTCTCTTCGGGAAGAGTTGGGAGAAAACCAGAGCCCCCGCTAGCCACCTGCTAGCCGCCTGCTGGGTGCCAGGCCCTGCCTCATGGAGCACTTCCCGTACAAAGCTCCCGAAGGATGCATGAGGTCTGTACTTCGTTATCCCCATTTTGCAGGTGAGGAAACAGCCCAGACAGGGCGGTAACCTGTCCAAGGTCGGACAGCTAATGACCTTGACAAAACCAGGACTTCGACACAGGCAGCTGGCTCTGGGGCCCACGGCGCTCAGCCCGAGTCTGTTTCTCCAAATATGAGATGGAACGTGGCACATCTGCTCTTATAGGACGGAGGGGAGCCAACGAGATCGCAATTCACGGGGTTGGGGGGGGGCGCATTATGAAAAGTATAACGTGGGAAGTGAGGAATGGCTACTCCAGAGGCGAGATTCAGAGAGATGAGAGAAGAGTAGCCACAGTGTTCCTGGCCCCGACACCGCTCCGCAAAGTTGCCTCCTGCCTTTTTCCCCCTCAGATCCCTGACACCCACGACCCCTGGCTCCCTAAGGGTTCTGCCGCTCTGTGTAACTCTAGTCACAGAGACAAGTCTGGGAGGTGGTGGGTTCTTTCTCAATGTCGAACGGAGCAGAGAGAGACAGGGCTGATGCTGTAAGCCAGCCCATGCAGTGACCAGCTGTATGACTTTACAGTCCATCAGACCACTCCCACTGGGACCCGACTAAGCTGAAAGGCAGATTTAATTCTAAAATGTGGCTTGGAAAAAAATAACACTAACACACAAGTGCTGCTTCCAAATTTAACCCTCAGGTATTGTAGAAAGAGCAGCTCTTGTCTCTCCAAAGACAAGACAGTTTGACAGTTGTTAAAATTCAAGGGAACTTTCTGATGTGGAGAATTAATTGACAGCCATGTTTGAGGTTCCTAAGCATCCTTTTAAATTCTCAGGGCCCTGGATGGTGTGGTTCAGTGGGTTGAGTGCCAGCCTGCAAACCAAAGGGTTGCTGGTTCAATTCCCAGTCAGGGCACATGTCTGGGTTGCGGGTCAGGTCCCCAGTAGGGGCCGCACAAAAGGCAACCACACATTGATGTTTCTCTCCTTCTCTTTCTCCCTCCCTTACCCTCTCTCTAAAAGTAAATAAATAAAATCTTTTTAAAAAGTCTCAGAGGATCCCTTCCAAACATAAAGAACCTCCAAATTCCATGTAGAAATAAACATCCATTCAAAAGACAATTTTGAAAAATCAGACCTGATTTTCACCCATCAGACTAGAGAAATGTTAAAAGGTTGGTAACATCCAGCTTGGGCCTGGATGTCGGGAAACAGGACCCTTATTCACTACTGGGAGAAGCGCATACTGGGACAGTCTGTTTTGGAGGACAACTTGGCTGCAACTATCAAGAGTCTAAGTAAGCATGTTCTTGACAAATTCCACTGGTAAGTATCACCTCACAAAAACACTCTTTCAAGTCCCGGCTGGGTACATCAGCTGGTTAGAGGGCTGTCCCCATACACCAAGGTTGCAGGTCTGATCCCCAGTCAGGGCACATATAAGAAATCAACCAATGAATGCATCAATAAGTGGAGCAACAAATGGATGTTTCTCTCTCCCTCCCTCCTTTCCTTTCTCTTTCTAAAATCAATAAATAAGATAAAATAAAAATACTCTTCCACATGCACACAGATGTATGCTTATCATAGTGCAAAAAAATGAAGAGGACCGAAGTGCTTTTTTGCATTCCTTTTGGTGAAATAAAGGATATTATATTTATATATGAGCTACTGTAGAGCATTTAAAAAAAAAAACAGGAGATCTCTCTATATTGATATGATAAACTCTCTGGGTGAAAAAAAAAGCAAGTTACAGAAGCATATGTGATCCCATTCATGTACCCAAAACTATAAAAGTGCACATAAATGTTAGAAAAGTAACCTGGAAGGAATCACACCACGTTGCTAACAGTGGTCAGCTGGGGGTTGGGGGGGCGGGGGGGGGAGATGGGGCAAGTGCAAGGGAGTTTCAGCTTTTACTCTCTTGCATATAACACATTGTTGGCATTTTTACAAACATGTAACTTATACGATTATATATAAAGAAAGAGAAAAAGTGAATTATGAAGCTTTTGAGCAAGCTACTTTACATCAAACTTTATGCTCCACATTATAAAAGGGAAATTCCTAAAGTAACTTCGGGCTCTAAAGTTCTACAAATACTAATTAACTAAGTAACTAACTAACTAACTAAGCACATAAATAAAGTTTCAGTAACGCAGAGCATACCTCTAAACCAAAGGTTTCCCAACCTGACTTGAGTCAGGATTCCCTGTGAAATTTGTTAAGGAAAGTCACAGAGCACAAAGTCCCCCCTCCCCCATGCCCGGTGCCCCCACCCCACCTGCCCCATGCCGTAAGACAAAAAATTGCTTCCCCCGTTTTTCCTCCTTAGTTCCCCCTCCTCCCCCAGATTGGACCAGCTGTGAGCAAAGCTGAATTCAATCTCAAACATTCTAAAGGGCTCCAAACACATTTCCTCCCTGATGGAGGAGGAGGAAAAGCATCGTTGGAGGAAGATGCTAAATTGCCTTAATTATGTTTCTTTGGAAGGCACAAGTGGCCATCTGCTGTTGTGGCGGGGGGTGTGGATGCATGCTAAGTGCAACTACAAATCAACCCAAACACAAACACAATTAGCAGGTCGCGCAGCCCTGTAACCTGAGAAAGAGTGACCGTGGCACTCGGGGAGTGGGCAGCAGGTTGGCACAGCCCCAGGGCTCCTCTGGAACCTGGGCTCCAGATGGAGCAGGCAGGGGGCACAAACTCTTAATGGGGGTGTGGTGTGGGGGCGGAGGACACAGTGGGGCACTAGGGAGAGGTTGCTGGCGTGCAGCTCCCAGCTGGAGCAGTGCCGACCCCATGCAAGAGCAAGACTGTAAAATCACAGCGCCACTGCACCTCGGTGAACCCGAGAAGCAGGAGGGGCTTTGGGGTGTCATCGTGGAAAGATCGCGCATGCTGGATCAGACAGCTCTGGGTTCAAACCCTGGCCATGCCTCTTATTAGCAATGTGGCCTTGGACAAGAATGTGGCCCTGACTGGGGCTTCCTCTTCTGTAAGATGGAGACAGTAATACCTCCTTAGGCTGAAGTGAGGAGGAGTGAGGTGAGGCGTGTACAGCTCCCAACAGCAGGCCGGGCACGATTCAGTGCTTGAGAATTGGCTGTTACATTATTTCTCACTGTAATTCACCCACCCTTTCCTGAAACGCCTAGGGTGCCCTCCTTCATCCTCCTTCTCAGGTAGGAAGGCTGCCGAGAAGAGATGAAACAAATTCCAGAAAAGACAGCAACTCGATCCATGTCTCTGAAGGAAATGCGCACAACCTTGACTAAGTCCCTCCACGCCTTTGGGACTCAGTTTCCCCACTTACAACCCAAGGTCTGGAGGATGTGACAGCGCTGACCATCGAGTGTTTTACTCACAATGACAGCACCAGGCTGCCTTCAGAGCCTATCCCTCATGGAGAAGCAGAATCGGGGAGAAATCCCCAGACACCGGCTCATCTCTCTGAAGAGCATGATTGGGACCGGTAAGGGGTGAGCTGAGGATGAAGGTGGCTCCCTGGCAAAGAAGGGAAGACGTGGGCACGTGCTGGGCCATGTCCAGCTCTTTTCAAGCAGGAATTGATGGGGCTGTGGATGACGATAGCAGATTCTGTTCTCTGAAACCTACTCAGCATCAAGCACTATGTGAGGCATTTTACATGTATAGACTCGTTCATCCTCGTAACACTGCTGGACAGAAAGGGCCCCATTTTAAAGACAAGGAAACAGACTTAGAAGCTAAGATCACATGACAAATAAAACAGAAAAAACAGGATTTGAACCCGGGAAGCTCTGGTGTCAAATCCCTGGGCTTTGTGCTGCACCAGTTGGGAATTGCTTGAAAGGAAGAAAGGGAAGCAAGCATGCAGATTTCCTTCTAGACGTGAAGCAGCAGGCTAGACATTATGCTGATTTCATTTAAATATCACGGTAATCTTGTACGTATTAATGTTCCTATTTATTAGATGGGCAGACTGCGGGCTCCCTGAGGCTAAGAACTGGATTCAGGCTACTGTGAGCTGTGGCCCCTTCCGCAATCTGCTGAAACTTAGGGGCTCCACCTCAGAACATGTTTTTAAATGCATAACATTTTTAAAAATGCATAAAAAGTACAGAGGATCACAAAGGAAATGAATTATAATGAAATACAGTTGTCAAAATATATATCTTTAAAATTCATAGTATTATAATAATAGTATTTCTTTTCATTTAAAAATTTTTTTAAGTATTTATTTATTTTTAGAGAAAGGGGAAGGGAGGGAGAAAGAGAGGAAACATTCATGTGTGGCTGCCTCTCATGTGCCCCCAACTGGGGATCTGGCCTGCAACCCAGGCACGTGCCCTGACTGGGAATCAAACTGGTGACCCTTTGGTTTGCAGGCTGGCACTCAATCCACTGAGCCAAACCAGCCAGGGCTAATAATAATATTTCCTTATTAACACATTAAATAACAAGATTTGGTGTCTGGTCTACTAACTACTCTAATTTCAAAGTCATGATGATGATAAGCAATATTTAAAGATATCTACAATAACCGTAATATGATACCAAAATATCTGTGACTTTTATTGGAGCCAAAGCCACAGGATTTGCTAATAGTATATGGTTTATTGCCTTCATTCATAACGGAAGGGACGCTAACTAACTTTCAGATAGGAGGTAGCGAAAACACAACTGTGTTTTCCCCTAAGTCCATAACCTGTCTGGATTCTGTCCATGGGTCTCTTGGGGCTCCAGGGACCCAGGTTAACGCCCGGCCTCGACCCTAACTATGGCCCTTAGACTGAGCTGCAGTAGAAATCAGGCATAGCAAGGCCTCTGGTACCCTATCAGTGGCTCGTTTCACTGAAGATCAAACGTTTGACCCGGAGTGCGACGGTCTCCAATTCCGTTTGCACACCTGGGGGAAAAGCCTTTGTTCTGACCACCCATTCAAGGGAACAGGACCACCGGAGATGCGCGATACTGACACAGGGTGGTCACACCTGGGTGGGCCAGACCCTTCTGGTTCTTGGGGGCTTCGATGGGTGGCTTGAATATATGAAAATAGGCAGCCTCCAATTTTTCATAAGATCTTAGGCTTCTTATCTTCATCCTGGTTCTGTGTCCAAACAGACAAGCTTTCTTGTCTCTTACTTGGAGGACTTGGTGTGATAAAGATTGATTAAGACCTACCATATGCCAAAGAGTGCAACAAATACTAAGAAAGCATTTATTCATTTAACTTATATTTATTGAGTGTACTATTAGTGAAGACTTCTGAGCTAAGCAAAAAGCAGGTGGAGGGTACTTATTGGCTCACATAACTAAAAAAAAAATCCAAAAATAGCAGCATTTAGGTGTAGCTGACTCCAGGCTCTATTTTCTATTATGTCAGCTTCATTCTGTGACAGGCATCCAAGGAATGTAATAAAGCAGCCACCAGCAACTTCGGGGTGGCTGTCGTACCTGCTTAGCTACTTCATCATCGTCACCATCATGGTCCATCATCGTCAGCATTGTCATCATCATCACTGCCATTGTCACCGTCACCTGGTGGTGTGGGGTTTTTTGAAACAAACCAGTGTGAAAAGGTTTGATGTAGCAATGGACTTCTGTTACTTTTTATTTCACATTACTTACAATAGCAAAGCATCTGGCAAGCAAGCAAAACCAGCACTTGAATTGAAATGATGCTATCTAAATTAAAAATGTTTTTCTTTTAAGATAAAAATAAATTTCTTTTCCTTAAAATAATTAGCATGCTTGACAGATCTGACAGCACAAAAAAAATAACCTTTTCTCTCTCTGGCACATGGCACTCTAAACAAAGTCAAAATAACAAATTAGAGGGAAGTATGTCTACCTACAGCAGTGAGAAAATGGTCCTACGAAGTAAATAAGAAGGAAACAGAGAATCCACTAGAAAAATGGGCCAAGGACACAGACAACTCAGAGAAGTGGGCTGCAGGTGGCCGAAACCCTTATGAAAGGATGTTCAACCTCATGGAGAAGTCAGGGACACACGCATGCAGAACCAGGAGATGCTGTTTCTCTCTCATTGGATTGGCAAACATTTTAACAATTAATGAAACAGGGGAAGTGTCAGTGAGCTACAAATTGCTACAACCTTTGGGAAAATAATCTGGCACTATTCATTAAAATTTAAAGCATGCATCCCTTTTGACCCAGCAATTAATTCCACGTCTAGCAATCTGTCAGATGGGAATAA
Organism: Anoura caudifer; assembly: GCA_004027475.1. Lineage (NCBI taxonomy): Eukaryota > Metazoa > Chordata > Mammalia > Chiroptera > Phyllostomidae > Anoura > Anoura caudifer. The sequence continues at coordinate 65,695 of PVKU01008164.1, forward strand.
AAGCTTGAGAACATAGAGAGAGGTGTACAGGGGACTCACTGACATTCTCTTTGTAACAGCAAAAAAGCAAAAAAAAAAACTGGGGAAGCAAGCTAAAGGTCATCAGTGGGAGAAGGGAGAAGGTAGTCTACCCACCTGGTGTAGGGTATTATTAACTACTGAAAAAGAATAAAATGTTGCATATGGATGTGAACGACCTCTAGACATGGTATGAAGTGAAAGCAGCAAGGTACAGAGAGTGTGTAAAACTGGAGGGACAGTGCACGTCCACGTTTGCTTATCCACACTTAACGCAGCTCGGGAAGGACGCATAGGAAGGAAATGCTGGCTGACGCTGGGGAGTCGAGCCAGCGCCTGGAGGAGAGGGGTGGGAGGCGAGCTCATCTTTGAATGCTCTTGGAATTTGGAACCACGTGAATGTATTACTTATTAAAACTTTAATTAAAAAGAATAGAGCCCTGGATGATGGCTGGCTCAGTTGGTTGGGGCGTCATCCTGTACACCAGAAGGCTGCAGGGTGGATACCTGGTCAGGGTACATCCCCAGGTTGTGGGTTCAGTCCCAAGTCGGGGTACATACAGCAGGCAACTGATCAATGTTTTTCACATCGATCTTTCTCTTTCTCTCTGTCCCCCTTCCTTTCTCTCTAAAATCAATAAATATATTCTCAGGTGAGGATTGAAAAAAAAGAATAGACACATCTAAATACAAAAGGTGTCCATAAAATATTGTTAAATTAAAAAAAAAAAAAAAAACTATGTTCCAGAACAATAAAGAATAGTTTTTGTACAAAAAGAAAGCAGAAGAAACAAAAGTCCTAACACCATGCATACATGTATTTGTTTACACATAAATATTTTTTTATAAATGACTATACATAAATTTTCTTTTTTCAAGATTTTATTTATTTATTTTTAGAGAGAGGGGAAGGGAGGGAGAAGGAGAGGGAGAGAAACATCGATGTGCAAGGTACATCAATCGGTTGCCTCTTGCACACCCCCTACTGGGGACCTGGCCCGCAACCCAGGCCTGTGCCCCAACTGGGAATCGAACTGGTGACCTTTCAGTTTGCAGGCTGGCACTCAATCCATTGAGCCATGCCATACCAGCCAGGGCCATACATAAGTTTTCTAATTTAAAAAAAAAAAAAAAGTTGCCCTTGCTTTGGGAGTTTTGTTTGTTTGTTTTGTCACAGTGCTTAATTAATTCAAGCTGAGGACTCTGGTCTGGAAAATTTTCATGCAAAATCTTGGTGTCTCAGGAGGGTGAGAAGAGCTTCTCTTGGAGTCCTGAGCTTGTATTGGCAGGACAGACACTACTTTCTTGGTCCTCTGGGTTTTTAACCCAATGGGCTTGGCCCCCCGAGTGCCTCCTTTGCCCGGCATGAGAGAAACAGGCAGACTCTCCAGGCGTGTGGTCCCTAGACAGCTGCTTGGGCCCCTGAGAGTCTGGTTTTCATTATTTTTGGGAGAAGGAGATAGTTGGTGGCTTTTTGATAGTCACTCCCCAGTGACATCCTAACAACGCTTTGCTCTCACATAGGCCTGGGCTGAATCTCAATGGTTAGTCCCAGCAGGGTTTCCAGACAGCTTGGTTTCCACTGGCCTGCTGGCTCTCCTGGGCTAATGTTCTGGTGAAGAGCTCTGGAGTCCAACGGACTTTGTCTTCAAATCCACCTTTGCCATGAACTACCTATCTTTGACATTCTGGGCAGGTGACTTTCCCTCTCCAAGCCTCAGTGTCCCCGTTGCAAATGGGGTGAGGGTGATAAAGCTCCTGCCCAGGCAGATGTTGTGAGAGGGAGTGATGCTACCGGGGAGCCTGGCTCACGGCAGATGTGGCATCTGCCCACTGGCCTTAGGCACTGTGGGGTGACAGCAGGCTTCTGCCTCTGACTGTACTGTGGGCCCCGGTGCGTCCTCGTGGGTGTGGCTGGGCAGGGGCGTGCACAGGTGCTCTTGTGTGGGAACGCGTGTGCCTGAGTGTGAGGGAAAATGTGTCTAGGGTTGTTTCTTCGAGGGACATCATGTCTGGCTGGTTCGGTCAGAACCAGGCAGACTCTGCCGTCTTGAAGCCCGCAGAGCAGGAAAGGAGGGCCTGTCTCAGCAAAGGCACAGAGGCCCAGTTTACAAAAATAACCTTCCACGTCCCTCGTGAGGCAGAGGCAGGGACTCCCCCTTTCTCCTGCTCTTCACACTTCAAGCGAGATTAGACAAGCCGAGTCATTAATTATTTCAGAAATAACCAAGGCAGCACTTGCCACCCCAGCAGCTGAAGTTGCAAGTGCCCAGTTGGTTTTAATTATTTTTCAGGGAAATGGTTGTACCCATCAATCACAGACCCATTCCACTGACTGCTCAGGGGTGGGTTGGGCTGGATGGGAGGACAGGACTTCATTCAGGCCCTCAAGGAGCTCTCGGGGCAGTGGACGGGGCGGGGAGGAGGGGACTTCGGCGTGATGGGACTATTTTAGGGAAACCATCAGAGAGCAAGCTGGTCAGCATGGGAGCTGGGCCTTTGAGCATGGGGACTATGCTAGGTGCGGGGAGAGCCTGGGCTTGTGTCCGGGCCTCCGCCCTTCTTAGCCATGCGACCCTGACCAAGGTTCTACACCTTGCCTCCATTTCCTCATCCTGGGCTATTGGTCAGGAAGTTAGGAACATCATCTTATGGAAGCAGTGAGAAAAGCCAGAAGAGGAAACTGAGGCTCAGGGTGGTACAATGGCTGCCTGAGGCCACTCAGCGGTCACTGACAAGCAGGCCATTTGGGGATCCTAACCCAGTGTTGTCACCTCCATGCCCTCTTTCCTAGGGTCTCCCTCCTATGGTCTCTCTTTTTCCAGGACCATTTCCAAGGGCCACATGTGCTTGGTGGCTGCTCTCCACTTGCAGTGCTGGACACAGGCCCAGCATGTGCCCGGTGAACCTGGGCACCCCCCAGGCCTCCTCCCTCCAGCCCTTCAGACTTGTTTAATGCTCTGCTTCCGGCCTCCTCCCAGCAGGCCCGGGCTGTGGCTCCACGGACAGGGAGGAAGGGGGACTAGATGAACCCCCACACTGGGGAATCGAAGGGGTTCCTTCTACCTCTGGATCCTGAGGATTTCCCTTCTGAATTCTGGCTGTTCCCACTATTTCCATGGCATGACACTTCCGGATTCCTGACCAATTGCCTCCGTCCAAAGCAGGTTCACAGGGCAGCAGGCACAGCCTGATTGGCAGCGGCCAGTGGCCTGATAATTGCCTCTGGAACCTCCTGGCTGGGCTGAAATCCTCCCTCCACCACTCCCTGCTTGTGCAGGCTTGACCTAGTTGCTTCACCAACCCGTGACTCAGTTCCCACGGAAAACACGGGGATGATGAAAGTACCGACATGATGGGGGTGTTGGGAGGTTTCAATGAGATGATGCACGTCCGTGCTTAGCCCCATGCCGGGCCCATCCTGAGGTCGCAACAACTGCTCGCTAAGGACGGAACTACTGTGCGAGCAGGTCGCTAACACATACCTGTCTTCCTACTGTGCGTGCAAGCTTGGCGAGGGCAAGGGTCATGCTTGTTTTATATCTTTCACACCATGAATACTAAAAATAAATTAGTTAATTAAAGCTGCTGGACTTAGAAAGCCGGTGAACTGGAGTTCCGGGACTTATGTTCTCAACGAGCGACACTCCAGCACTTGATTTTCAGGCTCGTATTTCCATTTCGCCGGACTGGTCCTGTTCAGTACTTCCCACACTTACAGCACAATTGTGTATTTTGTCACTGATTGTTTGCCTTCCTTCCTAGGTTATAAAATCCACGAGGGAAGGGGCTCTGCTGACTGGACCCACGGGCCCAGCCCCACAGGGCCAGGCAAACCTTCGACGCTGACTGACCGGTGCAGGCTGGCTGACGACTCGGCTGACAAGTCCAAAGGTTAGCGGAGGTGTGGTTACTGAGTAGAGCAAACTTGCATTTTAGAAAAACCACTGAAACACTAGAAGAATGTTATGTGCTGCATAAGAATATATTCCATTAAATACATACAATGATGTACAATTATTACAAGAATTAGTTTAATATGAGTAGCCAGATATCGCTAATTCTTAACTATTATTTATTACTGTTGAGCTTAACCTTGACTTGGGGCTCTGGCTAGAAACACAAAACGTTCTTAGCTCACTCCTCATCTCTTAGCTGTCTGAGACTTCCCGGGATGCATACCCAAACGTGTCTGTGGGCTTAAAGACACCTTCACAACCACAGCCCTTTCACATGGCTTTTCTTACAGGCCAATGATGTCCTCGCAGCCATAAAGACTATATGCTTTTTGCCCTGGCTGCTGTGGCTCAGGGGATTGAGCACCAGCCTGCAAACTGAAATGTTGCTGGTTTGATTCCCAGTCAGGTCCCCAGCTGGGGAAGTGTGTCTCTCTCACACATCAATGTTTCTCACCCTCTTTCTCTCTCCCTTCCCCTCTGTCTAAAAATAAATAAATAAATGGAGATCACATGGAGGGTTAGCAACAGGGGAGTGGGAGGAGAAGAGAGGGGGAAAAGGTACAGAGAATAAGTAGCATAGACGGTGGGTAGAAAATAGACAGGGGGAGGGCAAGAATAATGTGGGAACTGTAGAAGCTAAAAAACGTATGACACATGGACATGAACTAAAGGGGGGAATGTGGGTGGGAGGGGGTGTGCAGGGTGGAGGGGAATGATGGGGGAGAAATGGGACAACTGTAATAGCATAATCAATAAAATATATTTTTTAAAAAGACTGACTTGGAAAAAAGCTGTTTAAAAATTAAAAAAATAAAAGTAAATATATAAAACCTTTTTAAAAAGCTACATACTTTTAGATGGGATTACTAAGTAGCTCTATCATTTTCCTTTCTTCCTTACACCTATCCTCCCCCCATCTCCATCCATAGACAGAAGGAACAACCAGAAAAGAAAGACAGCTCCAAGGGATGCGCAGTCCCTGCTCACCAGAAGTGTGACCCTTTTCACTGCCTTTGCCCTGAGCAGAAAAAAAGATTTCTCTTCCTCTGTCAGCATTTCCCTAGTAATTTTTTCCCTTCCTTTTTTGGAGAAAATCGCTTCTAGCTTTTCCCCTTCCCTCCTGATCAATAACTTGGCTGGGCGGGCTGTAAACTAAAGTTTACATGCAGTTGTTTCCATGGCAACCTCACACCAGACCTCTGGTTCTATAGCAATCATATCCCTTTTCCAGTTATACATTAAAGATTGCCAAAAAGTAGCTTTTTAAAAGAAAGTACAGGACAGAACCTAATGAGCTTTGTAGATAGAGATGAAGTGCTTACATAAGACAGGCCTCTTGCTAGAGAGCAGGAGATGATTTCCTGGAAAAAAAAAAAAAAATCCTTTGCAGATCATGGTTATTTGCACTGCGCTAAAACTGTTTAAAGTCCGCATCAGAAAGCTTGTTGCATTATAAACATCAGGAGCGTCTCGTTTCTGGAGCACCGCCCGCTCTGTGCTAGACATTGGACAAAGCACTCTGCATCCATGAATTGTCTAGTTTAATTTAACGCTCGTTGCATCCTGCAGAGAGTTTAGCCCACAGATTGTTTTTACAGCCACTGGGCATCTGCTGCCTTGGAAAATGTTCCGGCTGCTCAATTAACTAGCTGGAATGGAAGCATTCATACCGCTTAATAAGAATAACAGCTGGCATTTACTGTGCCATGTCCACTGCCAGGAGATTTGACCACATCCTCTCAGTCAATCACTAGAACAAGCTTAGGGGCCGGTATTATCCCCTTATTGGAGATGGGGAAGCGGAGACTCGGGGAGGGAAGGCGACTTGCCCACACAGCTAGGAAGTTACAGAGTTGGGATTTGAACCCAGGTGGGTTGGGTCCCAAAGCATGTGCTCTTGCCATTCTGCCTCCCACAAATGCTTGCGGTCAGAGAGGGAGGAAGAACACCACAGTGGTCCTCAGACGTCACAGGCTTCCAGGTTGGATGAGTATCCTGGGCAGGTTCCAACCAGGGGTGGGTAACTCCCAGGCATAGCAGGTGGGAGGGAGGAAGAGGGAGTAGTCACTCCTCCCCCCCATTCCTTCAAATTGCTGGGTTTTGGGTTGGTCCACACCAACTGAAACGCTGTCTGCCTCCCGCCTCTCCCTCAACGTTTCCACCTGCGCAGCCTCCGAGCCTTCCCCCACATCACCTGTCCCTGCCACCACTGAGAGAGCACTCGACCGCAACCTCACTTTACAGACGGACTCCTCAGGAGCCCAGAGAAGGACTTGCCTGAGGTCCCACGGTGAGTTAATTAGTGACCGCTGCAGGCCCCGCTCCAGGTGTGTTCTGCCTGCCACCTCTCTCCCCGACTGGGTGTCTCCCCGGCTGCGCCAGCACAGAGCTGGGCACCCAGTGGCCCCTTGGTAACTTACTTCAGAGGCAGCATGGGGCTCGGAACACATTTAAACCTGGAATTGAATGCCGGCTCTGTCACTCACATGCTGTGCAGCCTGAGGGAAGTCACTCCGCCTCTCAGAGCCTCGGTTCTTCGTCCATAAAACAGAACTGATAACCTTGCCTCCTTCGGAACATCCTGAAAGACAGCAGAGCACAGAAGCGGAGCGCAGGGGCCGCGGAGCCAGATGGCTTGTTCCAGCTCCGCCAGCCTAGAACTGTGTCACCTGGGCAACCGTGTCTCAGTTTTCTCATCTGCAATCTGGGGATAATAATAGTACCTCCCTCACAGAGTGTGAGGACCAAATGAGATTTTACATCAGATGCTTAGGATGGGGCCCGGCACACATGAGATTCTCAGTAAAGGAGATCCGTCGTTCGGTATCACCGTAGGGTTGTCAGGAGCGCTACGGAGGGAATGCGCAAAACCAATCAGTGCAGCGTCTGGGACACGGTACGTGTCCGATAAACGGCGCACGTTGTCTCTGCTGTCACTTCTTGCTGAGGGGCCCCGCAGTTTCCCCGGCCAGGTTGGCTCTCTCCTACGACCGGAGGCCCCCCTCTCTGAAAGCCCCACTTTCCGGTGCCCGGTGCCCGGTGCCCGGTGCCCGCGGTGATCGAGCTCTGCCAGCCCTTCCCGAACGTGCGCACCGGCGCTCAGCCACGCGCCCGCAGTCAGGCTTCCTTCCACCTTAGGCGTCCAGGCCGGAGCGCCTTCTGCTGCGGAGCGGGCAGGCATTCAGACAGGCTGCCAGACTCAAGTTCTTAACGTTCTTTCCCGTGTGGTGGAGGCTCCCATAGACTTCCATACGCTGTTAAAACCAGAAGGATCCTAGAGAGGCCTGTTTTACTTCAGGGAACCCTGAGGCCCAGGAGACTGTGGTGAACCAGGGGCAGGAACAGGGGAGAAGCATGCTTTTCAAGTCTAAACAAAAATTGCGAAACGTGGCCTATACACAAAGAACATGTATATAATGTGTCTTACTGTTTAAAGAATCATGCAATCCCTGAAGCTGCCCTCCAGTTTCAGAAGCAGAATTCCTACCGATACCTGCCAAGCCCCTCCTGCTGTGTCTATTTAAACAGGGTGTCTCCAGATGAAGCAAGTGCCCACAGAACACTTGGGGGTTCATCAAAAGGGGGGCTCCTCCCAGTAAGACACTCACGAAGGTAGCTCTGGGTCCTCTGTCCTCTGTAATTCTCCACGGTGGAACCCGGACCATCGGCTGGGTTGTGGGTCTAGCCAAATGTTCTAGGCCCTCCCCGTCAGTCTGGCCTCCCACCTTTGGGAAGCTGGTGGTCCTTCCCGCATTTGATTCCCACCAACAGGATGGATAAACATCACCACCTTCACGATGGTTCCTATTTATTCAGGGTTCAGTTGTCCTGGGCAGGGGGCTACTTGTATTTGCTCACTTAGTTTCTACAGGAATCTTAAGAGGGGTTGCTATTAATAAACCCATTTTCCAAATGAGGAAACTGAGGCTCAAAGAGATTGAAAATTCTAGACTAATTTCGGATGGGGTAATGCCGAGATCTGAGCCCAGGGTTGCCAGACTCCAGGGTCACATCTGGGTTTTGTGGGACCTGAAACAGGCTATTTGGGGTGAGGGAGGGTAATGGGGAGGAAAAAGTTTTCCTTGACCCTCTTAGAGTCCAGGCTGGGTCAAAAACTGAAACTGAAGAAGATAGATTAACAGGGGAAATTAACAGGGTTTACTTAATATGTTCTCTGTGACACTGGAGGCTTCATAAAGAAGTGAAGACCTGCAGGAGCCTGAATGAAGACTCAGAAACCTGAGTATATTTATGATAGATTTGATGATGAATGGCAGTTATGTAAAATATGATAAGTTAAGGTATATGAGGTATTTATAGTCAACCGGGACCAGTTTGCTAGGATTCTTTTCTTTTTTTTTTTTTTGTCTGTCCTTCCCCAACCCCATCGAAAAAATCATGAGCTCTACGAGATCAGAGAATTTTAATTCATGACAACTCAAGAAGTATTAAAGGAGTAAAATATAACATCTGCCATTTATTGATCCTTTCAATTGCCTTATTGTGATTACAGTCTTGCTAGGAAGCGGGTGCTCCTAACCCCATTTCATATATATAGGACACTGAAGCTCAGGAAGGTTAAGGGGATGGCAGGGTACTGGGGATGACCACTGGGCTGGGCTGTAGGGGCCTCGATTGCCCCCACAATTGTTTTTTAATATAGTTTATTGATTATGCTATTACAGTTGTACCATTTTCCCCCTTCACTCCCCTCCACCCTGCACAACCTCTCCCACCCACATTCCCACCCACATTCCCCACCTTTAGTTCATGTCCATGTGTCATAAGTTCTTTAGCTTCTACATTTCCCACACTATTCTTGCCCTCCCCCTGTCTATTTTCTACCCACCGTCTATGCTACTTATTCTCAGTACCTTTTCCCTGTCTCTCCTCCTCCCACTCCCCTGTTGCTAACCCTCCATGTGATCTCCGTTTCTGTGGTTCTGTTCCTTTTCTGGGTGTTTGCCTAGTTTGTTTTTCTTTTTGTCTTAGGTATGGTTGTTAATAATTGTGAGTTTGCTATCATTTTACTGTACAAGTTTTTTATCTTCTTTTTCTTAGAAAAATCCCTTTAACATTACATATAATAAGGGCTTGGTGATGATGAACTCCTTTAACTTGACCTTATCTGAGAAGCACTTCATCTGCCCTTCCATTCCAAATGACAGCTTCGCCGGATAGAGCAATCTTGGATGGAGGTCCTTGACTTTCATGACTTGGAATACTTCTTTCCAGCCCCTTCTTGCCTGTAAGGTCTCTTTTGAGAAATCAGCTGACAGTCTGATGGGAACTCCTTTGTAGGTGACTGTGCCCTTATCCCTTGCTGCTTCTAGAATTCTCTCCTTCACTTTAATCTTGGGTAATGTAATTATGATGTGCCTTGGTGTGTTCCTCCTTTAGGTTCAACTTCTTTGGGATTCTTTGAGCTTCCTGGACTTCCTGGAAGTCTATTTCCTTTGCCAGATTGGGGAAGTTCTCCTTTATTATTTGTTCAAATAAGTTTTCCACTTCTTGCTCTTCCTCTTCCCCTTCTGGTACCCCTATACATCAGATGTTGGGATGTTTAGAGATGTCCTGGAGGTTCCCGAGCCTCTCCTCATTTTTTCTGAATTCTTGTTTTTTCCTTCTTTTCTGTTTGGTTGTTTCTTTCTTCCTTCTGGTCCACTCCATTGATTTGAGTCCCAGTTTCCCTCCCATCACTATTGGTTCCCTGTGCATTTTCCTTCATTTCACTTAGTGTAGCCTTCATTTGTTCATCTAATTTGTGAACAAAATCAACCAATTCTGTGAGCTTCCTAATTACCAGCGCTTTGAACTGTGCATCTGATAGGTTGGCTATCTCTTCATCACTTAGTTGTATTATTTCTGGAGTTTTTATCTGTTCTTTTGTTTGGGCCATTTTTTTTTTTTTTGTCTTGATGTACCTGTTACATATGAGGGACAGAGCCTTAGGTGTTCACCAGGGCGGGGCAACCCAGTTGCTGGGTTGTGATGCTGTATGTGGGGGTAGGGTCCGAGAGGGAACAATGGTGCTTGCTCCACTCTCTGCCAGATTTCAGTCACTTCCGCTGCTTCCCCCAAGCAAACTGGGCCCTTCTGGTGCCGATTCCCGGGTGGTTGGGCTTGTGTACGTTCTAAGACCCTGTGGGTCTCTCCAGTGAACTTGCCTGAGAGGCTGGGAGTCTCTCCCAGCACCTCAACCCCCACAGATGTTTTCAATGAGTGTTTTGAGGCTTTACTTCCCCATGCTGCGGCCTTGGGTTGCGCAGTCTGTCTCGCTCCTGAGTTTCTCCTGGTTTATCTGCACACGAATGTGGGACCACCCAGTCTGGGAGGTCCACCAGACACCGCTTTGCCGAGAGTCCTCTCTGCCCGGCTGCGTGACTCTGCCCCTCCTACTGGTCAGGATGTATGTTTCTTCTTTAACTCCTTGGTTGTCAGACTTCTATACAGTTCAATTTTCTGTCAGTTCTGCTTGTTATTTTGTTTCTAAATTGTTGTTGTCCTTATTTTGGTTGTGTGAGGAGGCACAGTGTGTCTACCTATGCCTGCATCTTGGCCAGAAGTCCCTGCCCCACAATTGAATTGGGACTTTATCACATAAGCTCTGAGGAGCCAGGAAAGTTTTGTGAGCAAGACTAGCACTTCTTCCGTGGGGCCAAGTCCCCCTCTCCTGTTACCCCTTGGGGAACAGGAAGATGCCTCTGTTAGGATTCTTCTGGCATCCTTTTTCCTTCAGAGATAAGGATGCTCCCTTCCTCTATTGATAGTGGGTTGTCCCTCTCACATGAGAATTTCATGACCAGTTTCAGAAACAAAGGGTGCAGTGGGGAGGAGGGCACAGTGGCCGTCCTGCTCCTCCTGCCTTTGTCTCAAATTCCTTCCACTGAAAATATTTCATATGCCAAGGTGCCACATTTTGGGGTCATATGTCCTGAACCCCATCAGGGACAATGTTTCAGAAAAGGATAAAAATTTTAAAAACAAATTTTGGTTTGAAGTGTTGGAGTAAAAGGAAACCATGAGTGGTCTTAAGTAACTGCAGTTAAAGGAGCTTGCTTTTGCAAATTTTACAAACACGTTTACCCTGTGAACACGTTGTTAGGGTATCTCCTGAGCCTTTGCAAGGAGCTGGTGCAGATGAGAAGCTCTGAGGCCACCACTTCATTAGCAACAGTGGTTTTCAAGAGAGAATTATCCAATCCAAAATGCCGATAGTGCCTCAGTGGAGAAGCCTTGGGCTGGAGTGAAGAAACTGGAAGAAAGAGGTTGGTGACCTCTTCCTGGGCCAGTCACTGACGGCACCTGGGCAGCATTTTATACTGACTTTCACTTCCATTGTCTCTCTTGGCCCTGGGAAGACATTACGGGAAGCAGAGAGTAGATTGTCCAGCTTTTAGA